>LIAE01006334.1:216694-285827 GCA_002287525.1 Diploscapter pachys | reverse complement strand
AGATAATCAGACAGTAAACTCTTGAATTTCATTTTACACTTCAAATACGCTTCCAGGATGATACTCGATCAATTCAGAAGATGGAAAATTTCCAGGATTTTGTAGAGTTGTGCGATAAAACTAATGTTACTGGTAAAATTTACATGCAATTGATGGGTCATATCTTGCTTTTCAGATCTCAACTATAAAATTTTTTCGCATAGGACTTTAGCCGAACAACACTCTAATATAGCTCAATTGAATAAGATTCTAGAAACGGTAATTGCAACTTAGGGTAATTATCAGGGATGTGCGGAAATTTTCGGAGAACGATTTTCTCACTTTCTCAGCTCCGCGCCCTTTCCTTTCTTTCTCTCCTTTTCTCGCACCCTTAATTTCCGTTCCCTTTCGCTTTAAAACGGAAATTAAGTGAGCAATAACGGAAAGGGCGTATGGGCCAGAGAAAGAGAAAATCTTTCTCCGAAAATTTGTGCACATCCCTGATAATTATTTCGTCGAATAAACAATTTAGTCTTTTCAGGCATTAATAATCATATGCAATCACCCTATAAAACTTGAATATGGATATTCATACCTCCAACGCTTATATACGCCATACTTTGGAGTGGTGATATTCTGTGGAAGCTGGTATCCTGAAAAGCAAGATTTTAGTAATGATTATGATTTTCAGCAGTTTTAAACATAGTTGAAATTTAGATAATTCAAATAAACCGCCGTTACAATACCCATTCAACTATATTCATATCAATCCTAGGGAAATGAACAGAGGATACAATGGTTACATCTGCATGTTAAAAGCATATGAATTGGGTCTACGAAATATCAAAGGTAAGTGGATTATGAAAACAAAATATATTTCTTCAACTTAGGCTATTTTGCTGTTGCCGATGACGCGATGTTGAATTTCTGGCAGCCAATTAATCTCGACATGGTATTTCATCAGTGGGGAACTAAAAATGTTGCATTTGGTCCAGGGCCTTGGTGGGCAAGAGCAGTTGGTAAACTTATTCGTTAGTTTATACAACCTTAACAAAACACCATTTAAGGCGTACCAGCGATGAAAAATGCGATAGACATGGTAAAAGACAAACGAAATTGTAGCAAGACTTGCCAGAACACCGTCGAAGAATATCGACAAAGGGTAATGCTTTCAATATTTTTCGGTCATTTCAATTATCAATCTGATTTAGCTGTTGAAAAGAAAGATTATCAAAGAAAATGAAACAGCCATCACTGAAATGGAGAAATTTCTAAATTGGACTGTTAGCGATGTGTGAGTAGATGACGGAAATTTAATTATCATAATGCTATTTGGTGACTAATTTAGCTACTACATTCCAACGCAAGAAATGCCGTTTTTCACTGGTCTCATGAAGATATTCTACAGAAACGAATTGTTTTTAGAGATTGCCCTTCACAAATATCTAAGGGCTACTAAACATCAAACGTAGGTTTCATATCGCTGAAAATGAGTTAATTTCGGTTTAACGAACAAAACTAATTATGACTAGTTATACATATTTTCGAAAGTTTATGAGTTTGTAGGAACTATAATTTTTAAACGGTCAGAAAAAATGACATGTGACAATAATCATATTTTGACGGCTAGTTTATGTTATTTCATTTCATTGTTGCTTTCATTAACGGCTTGATTTTCGTGGCCGACATATTTAATCAACATGCCAAAGAGATTCTAAATTTCTAGAAGCGTGTAATTTTACCTCTACTATCTTATAAATTTAATTCAATTCCAAAGGGAAAAGTGGAATAAGGATAAACGCACTCTAATTTTTGATTGAAAATGCTCCTAAAAATGACATATGCATTAACTTCAGAGCTATAAATCCATGGAAAGTTTCGCCGACTGGAGGCAACGAGCGCAGACTGGCTCTGTCCAACAATTACAATGAGAATGTTCCGTTTTTCCACGCGATAAAATTCAGCCAGGTCACCTATTACCCGGAGGAGCGATATAGGTAAGTAAACTATTTTTATCACGCATATTTTATGACTCCAATTTATCATAGGTACTGCAACACAGTTGTAAAGGCTTACCACAAGGTATTATTCTTGAATGCCAGCTTTACGAGTGGGATTGATAAGGAGATCTATTAGTCATAATAAATAGAATACCGACAGATTTTATGGGTATTATGAGAATTACCATTTATGTAGTATTTTTTTTTTCGAAATATGTTGTTTCGGGTTTTATCTTTTCCCAAAATATTATTTACTATGTAAATAAGGATAAATTAATATTAAATGCCGTATTATTCATTCATATCTAGAGCTGCGTGAAATAATTCTACTTGGTAAGCACAGGTGTATCATATTCGTCTAAACATATCCATCGATTGATGAGAAATTTGAGTTAAAGAAAAATCTCAAGCCTCAAAGTTAATTCTCAATTCCATAGGTAGATCAAATTTTATTTTGTATGAGAATAGTTCTTCTTTAAAAAGAGTATCTTTTGATCAGGGATGTTAGCGGTGCAGTAAAATGGCACACCGCACCACAAACATTCCTGCTTTGGATAATTTTTATTAAGAAATCATTAGTCTTTTATCAATATACATATTTTCTAAAGTAATTTTTCAACCAAACATAAGATAATTTCAATCGCATTGATAGGTTTTAAATCGTTTGGTTTTTAAGCGCAATTCGTTTATTTAGCTATCATAGAAACATGGGAATTGGAAATATGACAGAAGAGGAACGAACCAACCAGACAGTAACGTTAAAAAATCTGAGACGAAACATGTCTTACACGTCATAGCAATCGATTGTAAAATTGGCGAATCTCGAAGATACGAATTCGTTTATTTCAAAGCTAACGAATAAAAATATTACATTTCGAATGATAAAGCGACTATAAACCAAAATTCATATAAGCTAAAAATGCTATCTTTGATAGCGAAAATTTTGGATCAATTGTGCAAAGAACGCAAAACCATCACTACCTTTCGAACCATAAATTTCTTAAATAATTTTGCTTCAAAATGAGACTTCCTAGGCAATAAAAATGCTCTAGAAAATTAAGCCTAAGCTGTTTTAATTGGTGATAAGCAATCAGTAAGTCGAGAACAACGTATTCTGAACACATTTTCGTGATTTCGTTTATAATTTTGTGAGTATCAAGAGATGAAAGCTAAAATATTTTTCAAACTAATATTTTTATCTATAATTCTAACATCTTTTCCAAAACTAATCAAAAAGAATGAGAAAGGTAAGCGCAAATTAGGTAATGATCATCGAACTGAGACGATTATTGTAAGATGTATGTACTTGGCTTATTACAGATATAATTTCTCAACCAAGTGAATACTATGGATGTCTATCAGACAACATTTACGTTTCACACTTTATTGATGGCTCGGGAAATTATAACGACGCATTGAAAGATGTGAGTTGGCTAGTTTGATCATATATGAGAAAGAAGATGTGAAAATCTTCAATAATTATTAGTGGTGTTTTTCTCGAGGTAGGGCATTATTCTTCGTGCTCAATCATTCAATTCAATTGAATTTAAAACGTTTATTTTCTAAATTGCAAGTATAATGAAGTAAGAAAAACCAAATTTAGATATCTGATCAGCTTTTTGATATTTTGTATTATTTCTGCGGCATAAATAGGCACATTTTTGGAGGTAAGTTCATCGTAGGATTTTGGTCCCTTTTCTGGTCGCGATCCACTCAACAGTGACCGATGCAAGATAATGATTCGGAATTCTTTTCATTTGATTTTCTGATCACTCACTTACACAAAACAACACATTGATTTTGGTTATCGTGTTTATTGTATCGCTGAAGAGTGGTAATGACAATGAGTTTGTGATCAATGAGAAATGAGATTTTGGAAAATGCTAATTTTGTAGAATGGGGATTCTGCCCGTAGAACATCACTAATTTTATAAGGTGCTAGATAACAAGCAGCATAATTTATTTCTTCTAATTAGTTAAAATTTAGAAAGACCATAAAATTTATCCGATTTTTCTGTTCATTAAATTTCAATTCGTAGGCGATTTGGAAAGGACGCAACGTCGCAACAAGACAAAATAATATATAGGAATAGTAGAAGGCAGAGATTATAGGAGAATGCTTTCTTGCTTTCACTAACTATTTTGCCATGTTGCGACGTTGCGCTTTTTCCAAGGAGCCAATTCGCAATCAATATTGATTTTCACATTCATCATAGGCGTATCAACTGATTACTTCGCTTGGCCGAAAAATGGGACAAATGACAACGATACCTTGTCAGCTTACATGTATCTCAATTCGACACTACAACCCTATAAATACATATTCGATTTGCAAACGTCTGTTGATGCAAGTTTATTCAAAATGATTGGCTACATATATTCAGGTCGGTCGAATCATTCTTTCGAGAACCTCAATATTCATCATGCAACCCATTTGTCAACAGTCCACCATGGGCAATTATTTATTCTTATAGCAAGTCAGTATTTCATTTAGGTTGAATTTTAAACGTCATATCATAAAATTCAGCACTGTTAATGGATATAATAATTTTATAAATGCTGTTAATAAGCTTAAGAATAAGGTTTATAGTTTCAGACTTTACAAACTTGCTAGGAAATATTTATATAAAGGTTTATGTTTCAGGGATTTACAGTACTACTTGTCATTGATTATCTATCAAGCAACAAATTGAGTCATTATTCTGAGGTTTTATTACAGTCAAATATAATTTCTCTAAGTCGTGGGAGATCTCTGTTCCGTTGGATAATTTCGCGAATGAAGTCAAAGTATTTTAAAAAAAATACTTTTTATGAATGTTTTAAATTGCAGATTCAATGTTCGAACTGTTAACCAAACGGGTTATTCTGGTGTTATTACATCGCCAAATTTTCCAAATACCTATGATAACTTCGATCTTCAGGAGTATTATATTTCGGTTCCATCAAATCAAAAGGTAAATCATCGTGTAATAAGAAGTGAAACTAAATTATAATAATATCACGATGCAGCATAAATTAACGTCATCTAATTTATGCTTTATCTATTTAGGTTAAGTTGACAATATATTCATTTGAAACTGAAAGCGAATGTGATATACTCTACATTTATTTCGGAAATACGATTTGTGACACTAGTTATTACCAAGAGTAAAGAAGATAATATGATTATATTCGAGAATAATTTATTTAGATTATCGGGCAGCGTTACTGCAGGAACGACGTTCATTATTCCATCAAACGCCGCGTCTTTGCGATTTTATTCCGATCAATCATATGTTTATTCGGGATTTCAGATTTTATGGGATGCAGTTGATTAATTAGTGACAATTTTGTAGTTGAAATATTGTACCGGACGAAAAATGATAACTATGTTCTTTTTTAATTTGGCTCAAAAGTTTTCTTTTCTATTTATCTATTCAATTTGTTCATTTTTATTGACAATAAACAATTGATTATTTCCATGATAATGATAGTTCTTCAAAATTATTTGGCAATGGTGATAAAACACAACCATGCGAAATAAATATTTTATTTCATTTAATTTAGCTAAAATAATACCCATAAATTTATTTTAAATTCTATTCAATAAATAGACATCAGTGTTCACAATTAGTAAAATTTGTGAGATCGATTTTCTCGGTAGCCGACCTGCGGACAGCGAATGCACTTGTGTACTGGGAGAAATAATATGACGTCGTGAAGTTGTACTTGTTAGTCAGAATCAGGTTGATTATTGACTGATCAAACCTTAAACTATCTCATTTCTTTCATCGATTTACTGTGACGACCAGAGTCCAATATATGAAGCATTGTGTCATTTCTCGAATTGGTCAAACTAAAGCGCTTTTCACTCTCTTTCTGATATATCAAATAGTCACACTTGGAGACTTCGGCGAATGAACGACTAGAAGTGAAAACTCGATTTTGACACTTTGCATTTTTTAACAGCGAATACAACCTATTCAAAGACTTGAATTGGGTACTTTTCATCTAGGAAAAATTAAGATAGATTGAGAAATGGTGTTTAGAAGAAAATAATCACTTCAAATCCTTTGGAAAGGGAGTACTCGCAACCGAAATTTTTAATTTAATTTCCGTTAAAAACCCGGATGATAATACAATAAAAGTTTTAAAAAATACCTATGACACGTTGGTTCGGCGTGATACATGTCTTTGCCGAATTTGCATTTTATCGATGAATTCTTGGGCGCCATGCATTCTTTCTCTAGAGCGCAAAGAGCGTACCTAAAATCTTATAAATTCATAGAACAAATTTAATTTATCGCAATGTGAAACAATCGATGGGTTAAAGTATTTTTCGAAAAATCAAAAAATCAGAATAGATATTTTTGAATCAATAATTTGTCTAAATAAGCAAAAAAATTGAAATTTTTAGTTTCTCGAAAAAGACGCATCAAATAATGTTCGTACCACTTTAATGTATCCATAGCATCTTTTGTTCTAGCAATAAGCGCAAATCCCGCTTGCAACTCCGTAACCTCTTTCAGTCTTTCTTTATCAGTTGGCAGAAAATCATAGGTTCCTAAATTCCTAAATTAAATTAAAAATAAAAGTAATCGATAACACACCGAAGTTAGTGGTAGCATAAATTCCATGATAGTTTCCATTCATCAAAAGGTACTCGGACTAAATACTAAACTTATTAATGAACTTTTAAATTTAAAGATCTTGGTTTAATTTTCGAATAAAAGTTTTTTTCTCAGAAAAAACTTACTTTTGTGCAATTGGAGACAGCATTTCTATATTTCCTGAAGTTGATCGCCTGATGAGTAAATTAATAAATTAAAAGCAAAGTTTGCAGTAAAGAAACATTTTTAGAAAAAGTAGAAATAACATACGGATGCTTGCATCTGAGCATGTCGTAATATTTGTACATTTCAGGCTTAAGCCATCGTATCGAAGAATCCATGTACCATATGGATTTAAATTCTTTCAAAACCAACTAAAATAATGCAACGAAGAAAAAATAGTAGAAAATTTTAACTTACAGCCATTGCCAAAGGCTTCCATCGATATTCCAGCATATTCTTCACGTATGGAGGAAATTTCTCGAAAGGAAATGTTCGAACTTCAAGATTGCATATCTTCTTGAAATCCTTTATCGTACTCGGCTTTAGTCCAAAGTCGTAGAAGATAATCGGATGTTTAGGCCAAAATCGTCGTACATGAGAAATCTAAAAAATACGAAATATATATATTTTTAAATATACATTTATGTATAATTTGTCGCAATTTCGTTATGGATATTATCAAAAATAAATATAACTTGAGACAAAATAAACGATACACAAATTAGAAAATAGGAAAAACGTATTGCGTAAATTTCAATAGTCGCCTAAAATCATGCCTTGAATGAATGAAATACCGTAAAATCTTCTGCCAACAACTCAATGATTTTAGCGCGTCTAATTTTCATGCAATGTATTCGGTCTCGATTTATCGGTCATTGACAAAGGAATAGAAAAGTTGGCTCTTCCCTATCCCTACACAACTTCATCCAATGCTTAAAAATAATATCGCGAATTCACAATGAAGATGCAGGTTATTTATCTAAAAAAAAGTCTCAAACCAATTTACCATCTCAATTGACTCGTCTTTATGATCATCTGAAGCACCCGTTACAATTGGTGGTGGATCGGGAAAATCGTCATAGGTTAAATCGATCAGATTTATAGGTTCTAATAAATCTAAAAAAATAATCGTATTTGGCACGAATTAAGAATGCATCTGACCGACTTCTTTGAGGAATTTTAAATACCGACAATTGAATCTTTGCCCGATCAAGCTTCTATTGAAGGGTGGCGAATAGCACATTGAATAATTCTTCGATTCAAATTCGCATATACATCGCTCGGGTATATGCTCGTCAATTTGCCTAGTCGGATCATCGAATAACTGAGTCTGAATATAAAAATTATACCAAATTAATTATCAGAGTAGAACAAAATTTAGACTAAGATCCTAAAAATATCCAGTTACGGAGATTTTAGGTTGATTTAAACCCAGGATGTACGAAGATGAATGCTTAGACTTTGAAAGAGAGAAAACAAACATGAAAATTTTCAATAAAATTGAAAAAAAAACAAAAATCTAATTTTTGGACACTACTGATTCCGACTTAGATTTAGAAAACTTGTAAAGTCCAACTTCGATTTTAATTTTCTAAATTTTAACTTAGTCTCGCCTTTGATTAGCATAATAATAAAATCTTTACCCTTAGAAATTTGTAGTGATAATTCATCCATTGCGAATAGTCAGGAGAATAAATAACCAAGGTTAAATGCAATGAAAGTAGACATGGTACAAATATGAGGCACCGCTTGCGGTTCATCAATCTTGTCATCGTTAATTGCCAATCAGTTATCGTTCCTGTTGTATTCTGGGCTGGTCATTCTAGAAATTTTGAGTTAGGGATTAAATAAATTTCTCCGACATGATTATTTCAGAGTTTAGGATTTGAATACATATTTACCAAAGACGAGTACTTTGTAATCAAAACAGAGAGTGTTAAAAATATAACAAAAGGCAGGGGAATAGCGTTTGGTAACAAAGTACTCACTTTTGGTAACAATGTGCTCTCATCTAAAATTCATCATGTTATGCCAGAATAATACAAAAATATTCAATGATAATCTAGTTAATTACTGAAAGCCTAATCATCATCATACTACAAGGACTGATAAATTTGCAATTCGTTCAGAAGAAGAAAACAAGATGTTTTTGTCATAAAGTTGCAAGGAAATATTGACCAATCTAATAAATCGAAACGAGTTGGCCAAATTTACCGGAAAACTTCGAAAGTACACAAAAAAATTCATTCTATCTTTTCATGAAAACCTGATTTTTATCATTAAAAGAAAAACTAAAGAATTGAAATAGGCTGACACATTTATGATTATTTAGACTGTAATCGGCAATTCGATAGTTCGACAGGTAGACACTTTCCTGTCCCTTGGCATCAGAATCTTTTCGTCTCTGTTGCCTTCACACTATTTCTATTGACAATGCTTTGTAAATTTTTCCTCGATAGGGAATTCGCCCAAAAGCCAAATCGAAACAAGAGTTAATCAGCCAATCGATATTTGATTTTTCTTTCCTTATTATCCACGAAAAATAACTAATCATGATATCATTATTGTTTGTTTTCGAATGTTCATTTTGGAGCGAATTCTCAATCGAGGGAAAACTTGAAAATTACATATCATCGATATCTGGAAGGAAAGAATAGTAGAAAAGAGTCCAGGTCGTTATTCAACAAAGATTTTGTTGAATAACGACTCACTTTGTTGAATAAAGATCGCCCTCCGTAGAAAAAATAGAGAACATTTGTTTCTGTCGCTAAGGGGAAGGATTCAATAATAGAAAGTTGGAGCATTTTTCACAAAAGCGGCATGAACGAGAAATTCTAGAAAATGCAACTTTCCAGGTCTACCAAATTTCATTTTATAAAGACAATACGCCTTTGAAATGTGATGAAAACATGCTTAATTTGGAAAATTAGGATGATAAAACTGCGGAAGTTCGGTTTAGTCGAATTTTCGAAAATTGAAACTCAAACGAATCTTTAGATTTGATTTGTTAGTACAGCAAACGATATATCGTATGTTTCTGGTGAACTATCGCCAGAGGAAAAAAACCTTTAACAATTTAGGAATAAATCCCCACTTCACTAATTCTTTTCAATTTCAATACTGTATTAGCATTTATGAAAAATGAAAAAGTTGAAAGAGTATGATAAACGAGGAGATCTAGAAAAAGCGAATGTTGACTTTTTTGAACAATCTAATTTTTGTGCTATCCTAGTTAGAAACAAACGATATACAACAAAAAGGAATTTCATTTTTCGAATAAAAAATATCCTCAGAAATTTGGTTGAAAAGACTCGATAATCAGATGAAAATGTTTAAAGAAAAATCTTTGATATTTTTATTATGCTATGTATAATTTTACTTGTGCATCACTGTCGAAGTAAATATTTTAGCTAGAGAGAAAGTAAACAAATTTTCTTCCGAACGACAAACTATCATGTTAGAGGCGTAATGTGTAGATAATGAGATACCTTCAATAAAATTCTTGTACAATGGTGAGTGAGGCTGCTAATTTTCAACCTTTGGTTAATTAATTCTTATGCCACTTCTGAGAAAACTAACGAAATTAGGCTCTCAAAATTTATTTAGCAAATTTAGACAACAAACTCTTCAACAGCTCGTGATTTTCCTTTCCGCATACTCTCATAAAGTGTGCGCTCACTTTAACCGTACTTTTCATTCATTTTATTTGCTAATGTTTTTCAAATAAAGTTTCGAAAATTTTAAATGGACAATTTTATCGCTCAATTGAATCGTTTGGACGTGGCAGGAACTTCAAAGGAGGTAAATATTATTTTTCAAAAAAAAATTTGATTCATTATTTCATTTTTTTTCTTATGCTACAACTCATTTAAAACAATCAGTTATTACTTTAGCATTCGAAGGATGCTGAATGCAGTAATACATCTGAAAATTCAAAAGAAGGTGAAAAGCCATCATCTTTAATTTCATTAACTTATTGGTCCATCCTCCCGAACGAGTTACAAATTATGATCGTGTCTAAGGTATTAATTATTTAATTAATTTTTACTAAATTTTCATTTTATTTTAGCTTCCTTTAAATGGGGATAAGCTGAATTTATTAGCAGCTTATCCAGCCCTAACTCCTATCATCGCTCAATCATGGCCTACTAATCAAACTATCGAGTCGGCATGCGTTTTGAAGGATCCGAGAGTTGAAATTGCATATGTAAGTTTTCCTCAATATTTTTTCCTATAAAACTATAATTTGTAGCTAAATGGGTGCGTTCCAAGATTTCATTCAGCGCGATATTCAAATTCTAAATTCTGCGATTTATTCGTGCCTCAGCCGAAAGTACTAGGAGTACATCATGACACGCTCACTTTGTCGGTATGTAATTTTAAATTAAAATAACTTTTCAAGAAGTATCTTTAGGGATTCAAGGAAATAAATGAACATCATATTATTTTATTGGAAGCACTTGAATGGACGAAAACATCAATCAGCAAACTTATCATTGAAAGCAACAATTTCGAAGTTGCTGAATATTTCGTTATGGTATGATAAAAATGAATTTATTCTTGATTTTCGGGAAATCTTGGCATACGAGAAGTGAAAATGAACATGTTAGATGAATCTTCAGCTCATTTGATAATTTTTCGTATTGTAAAGTGCATTACTGCTCTTCAAACTCATTAATTCCCGAATAATATCATTTCAGCACCTCAAAACGCCGTCCATAAAAATATCGAACGAGCCATACGATTGCATAGATTATAAAACTCTCCAGCTTTCGGAACTTGTCGAAAAATATCCGAAATTATTCGAGGTAAAAAATCTCTTCAGGAAAGATATTTTATGAAACTCGTTTCAGTGCGAAGAATTGGATATTCATGGCGAGATCGTCGGCAATGTGAATGATCTCGTCAAGAATTTCTCAAAATTCACTCCAATCATCAAATTCGGTCGCATGGACAGTTATTACAACAGCGCATTCGTGACGGTCTTTGACGTGGCATCGTTTCTGAAGGTATGAATTTCAAATAATGTCTTTTGTGTAAATGGCTAAAGAACTCCAAGTAAACAAACGATTTGAAATTTTTTGTCTTCAAATAGAAATGCTCTTTGTTGAACAAAAACAAACTATTGCAATATCCTTTTCTGTTGCGTTGTTCTCAAATTTGATGATTTTCATGTAGTTTATATTGAACTTTTATCATAAAGTAGTTTTCTAGTTTAGAAGCTAAAAGACGGAGTCAAATGGGAAGAAAATAATGAAGGTATTGATTCTCTCGACCGACTCAAACGATGGGCCTTTCACATTTATTACGACGCTTATTCGGCAAAAAATTCTGCTAGAAAGCGTAGAAAATACGATGAGGACATGCTGCATAAATTCATGATGATCGACGATTCGAATGTTACGGTATACATTATTTTTAGATTTTTTAAACTATTTCGACTAATTTTAAAATGTGTAACATTATGTTAATTTAGTGGCACCACGGAGATACTTCGAATAACCGTATCTACCAGCATATATCATTTCAACTTGAAGTTTCGACATACGACAGAAAATTCAATCTAATTGTGCATGAGGTTGTTCATAGGCAATTATTTTCTGAAAATAATATTTTAGGAAATAAAAAATTCATCGTATAATCGAGCAATTCAAATTGTCAAAGACGCAAATGATTTCAAGTCGATGGTCGTCGAAGATATTCCCGATCACAGTTGTTCATGGTAAAATTTTATCTTGGTTTGGAAAAAAATAACTTTCCTTCGTAATTTAACTTTGGCAAACTCAACGATTTCGTTTTTCAAAATTAGTTTGTCTATTTCAGCATCATGCACTCTTCAACCTCAGATAACGACGATTTTACGGATATCGATGATTGGTAGATGAGGTAGCCCTTCCCTCAAATTATTTATAATTATTCCAGTGCTTTAATAATAAAGAGCGGAATGTTTCGATCCGACTATTTTGACATTTTGTAATTTTCATCATTTTTGCCAATGATAATAATAAACATTTCAAATGGAAAGCACCTTTGAAAAATTGTGAAGATTTTCATGCCTTTTGTTTTATCTTTCATTTATCATGCATTGATTTTTTTTTGCAAGATTTTCGCGATCGATAATTTTACTACTTCACTTACACTTGTTCTGCAAGTTGTAAATTCTCAAACATAGCCCAGCCAACGCTAGTGTTTTAGCAGTGATCGACAACTTTCATTTCGAATAATTCCTGTCCAAATCAGTGGTTTCTCGTTATTTTTACTGTTGATAGATAAATTCCGCGATCTAAATCATTCCGAATGATGTCTAATTCAACGGGTCCGTCAACTTCCAGACAGGTAAACTGATAAATTTAATAAAACAGTACAAATTACCTATTTCAGTCTAACAGAAGAGCCGTTTTACGGAAGAAGAATGAAGAATCTCTGTCTTCGTCGATATCGGATTCGTACTGGAAAATGCTACCCACGGAAATGCAGATCGAAATCATCTCGAAGGTAAAATTTGAGAGCCAGAAAATTTTTACTGCCATTAACAACACAAAATTAGATAGAAAATTCGAAACTAGCTGATCCAAATCGCCAAAGTTAGAGTAAAATAAGATTTCATCTCATCGTAATTGACAAATGAACATTCGAACTAATTCAGCTTCAACACAATTCGTGCAGACTAAATCTTCTAGTAGCGTATCCCGGACTACTCTCTCACGTTCTGCAAACCTGGAGATTTTCCTCGGAAAATCTTTCGAAATGCGTCCTTGCAGATCCACAGATCGAACTTGAATATGTAAGTTAAAGAAGTCGAGATAAACCACCATGAAATGCGATTTTCAGGATGCCTGCAAGAAAATCTTCTATTCAGTGGGATACGCTCAAGGAAGATACTGCGAATTGAAAACACCAGATCCAAAACTCTTCGGCGAACAGATTCCGAGCCTCAATATCATCGTAAGCAAATCATAAACCATAATTAGAAACAAATTATAGCTGAAATTTCTAAATCATTTTAGAATTATTTCAAAAATCGGAATCGAAATCAAAACTAAATTTATCAAACATTCTGAAATAGAAGATCGACTCAAAATAAAACTAATTTAGGGCTGTCAAGATTTCGACCAAACTCATGCAGGGCTATTGAAGGCATTCACGCAAACAAATACCACTGTCAAGAAACTCTCCATGGAATCTTCGGGCTATAACATCGTTCATGAATATGTCAAGGTATGAATAATTTGTTCTTATATCAGAGATTAACTAATAAAATTGGATTTTGAATGTATGAAAATCTGTTAGAGGCCTTTTTCATTGATTTCTTAAGAAAATCTATTTTGATAGCAATTCCTCTATTGTTCAATTATTCAATTATTTTTCAGGAACTGAAGCCTCGCAACATCTACATAAACCTGTACTCAGAACTAGAAGACGAGGACGATATCGTGAACAACATGTCTCTTGCCAAGCTTTGGAATGCCTATCCTCACATTCTCGATGTAATTTCAAATTTTCCAGCTCATTCGAAATTTTGAACATTTAGTGCGACAAACTGGTGGTTGACGGCCCGATAACGAGCGACTACGACAGTCTCCTGAAAATCTTCGTCCATTTTCCGGCAAAGATGGTCTTAGGACAAAGCACCGGAATTTTCGACAGGTCGTTCATCGCAGTTGCAGAAATGGATCGATTTCTGAAGGTAAATTTTGGAGTTATTTCCTTTCCGAGACCAATAATTCTTCTTCAATTGGATAATTTGATTGAGCAATGTGAAGAAAGAAGAATTTCTATCGTTTGAAGCAAAACCTTTTCTATTTATTCAGTTGTCTAAGCAGAATACTATTCAAAAACTAACTTTTCAGTACCTAACCTCGAAAAACTGGGAAGTGAACAGCTTGGAAATGGTGGCTCTAGAAAGGATGACCAACTGGATTTTCCATTTGAACTGCAACAAAACCGGAGGAGAATATGAGCCGCCCAGCAAGAAGAGGAAATGCGACAAGTGCAATGGGCATTTGCTGCATCAGAAACTTGGAGTCAATGAGGACGATGTCAAAGTAATCAGATTATTTTTCATAAATTCTGGGAAAGTTATAATTTGAAAAGTTTGCAATTGAATTGAAATAATAGACAAGATCCGTATCGATCAACATTTATCACTCCTAAAATATCTTTTCTCGACCACAGAAAAATATAAGAAAGGTACTCAAGTTTTCTTCGAAAGAAGTAATGAAAAAGTCCTCAAGTTTATTTCAGAAATAATAATTCTAATTTCAGTTACTTCACAAGTACAATACTTGTCAACTTTTGTCTTATCCGTTGAAGATCACAAGCGGTGACAAAGTGATTCACATCACTGCCTATGAGGTAACATTTATCAAAGATAAGCTAATTTACTGATCATTTCAGGAATTCTCGCAAAACAACTGCCATAGAGTGATTCAATTGACTTCGAGCACTACACGAAGAATTGACTCTGATGGAGCGAGCAGCATTTCGAATGGAAGTTGTAGATGGTGAACATTATTTCTTTCTAAGCTGCATGATTAGTTTCAAGACTGAAATTGGAATATCGTCTGAGATGTTTTAAAAACCAAAAATTTTTTCTTCGTAAATTTGCATACATGTGAACAAAATAAATTTTCAGCGTGCCTCCGCTAGATTCGGATTCCGACTCTGAAGACTTGAGCAGTTCATCATCCGATGACGGACTAACTGATGATGACGACGATGGAGATGCGAGTGACACAGCTGATTCGGAAGAAGACGAATTTGATGATTATGGTGAAATATCGTTTAGTGAAGGAGAAGACGAGTGACTCTGACATTTTATGTTTATGATGGTTAATGTTGTAAATAAAGATAAACTTCTAATAATTTTACTTCTCAGATCAACAAATAATTATAAAATCCTGTTGGATTGTCTTATTTTTAAAAGTAAAATTTGGAATTTTTCAAAAGAAAATTGTATGTTTCAATTCGGTATAAAATCACCGTCTTCAAAAAGACAAACTTGTATGTCGTGATGACGTGAGCTATAGATAATAAGGTAAGGGTGAAGAAAATAAAAATTGGGAAAAGTAGGTCATGTCATCACGACATTTACTAGAATAACGCACGACATCCCGATATCACGATAAATACGAATCGCCGAGTTCATATAGGGTATATGCTGGAAAAATTTCAGAGGATTAGCCCATCAGATTTTGAGAAAAATACTTTCATAACTCTGCTTTCACATCGGGAATATCAATTGCGTCCTTTATCACTAGGTCTGATAATGATGCCGACTTTTGTAGCACCCTGGAGGAAATTATTATTTTCAGTTTTGTCTTTACATAAACTCTTGCTCACTCAAATTAAGAATTTTTGCAAGTATTACGACGATCAATATATTTTTGATTTCTTTGATTGATAATAATTATTTTCTCTGAATTATTAGATTAAAATGTCTTTTATAATAAATTTAAATATTAATTTCACAGAAATTTAGCAAATAAAATTATACAAACTTGCAATGTTCAAAAATAAACGAGCGAGATCATAGTACCAATTTGAAATCCTAGCAGGACGATAGGAAATGATAAAATTTTGATAGGTCAATGATAAAAAATATCTCCAACAGAATGAGGTAGAACTATGGCACAATCCATGTCAGAGAAAACGCTATTTTGCATTTTAGGAAGAAAACTCCATACTGAATCTTACAGATATCAACCGAAAACTCCGAAAAATGGGGAATAATTTTTCAACTGATGACTTTAGAAATTTCAGATATCAATATCAGTAGAAGATTTGGAGAAAATGAAATATTGATTTTAATTTTAGAAAATATTTGTTTAAAAAAATAGAAGCAAAACGACGAAATTACGTGACCCGCAAAGGTCGAGAACCTGGGGGTGGGGCTCGAAGCATAGGGAGACTATTTTGTTGTTTCGATGCAAATTGAATACGGTAATTAGGCAGGGTTTCTAGTTGCTGTCTTAGAATAGCCATTAGTACCAAGTCGGTTTGATAGATTGCTAAATTTTTCGAATTTTGCAGATATTTCAAATAAGATCAAAACGTGAATTGAACCAAATTTTCTCAATTAGACTGAAAGTTGGCATAATATTATTCACATTTGCAGGCTGCGTTTTGAATGAAAATTTATGAACTTTAAAACATACCGAAATTAGCCTCGACCAAATATGAGACTAGCTTGAAGTCGGCTTCAGAACTAACAACTATCAGGGGCTTGTCCATTTCTGTGTATTCCACTAAAATTTTTCCATCTTTAGGAAGAATGCATTTGAAGCAAATTGAAACTTTTCGGCTTCCTGTATTTACATACTGCTGTTTACAGGCGAATAGAGCGAGTAAGGAATGTAGGAAAAGTGGAGAAATAAGAAAAAGAGCTGTATGTGTATGTAAGCCGTATATAAATACAGGAGACCCCATTTTTCGAATCATAATTAGCAATTAAAATATTTATCTTTTTAAAGAGAAATATAATACAACTCCTTTAAAAACATCTTTTCACTAGAAAAGTTGTTATTCGAACAATTTCAATCTATTTTTAAAAGCCCTACGAATTTGCTGTGGAGTGGGCCGTTTCTCCTGCACTCGGCCGCCACCCAGTCTAATCAATTCGTGTAGCACCGAAATGCTAGGGACCACCGAGGGGGTCACGTAAAATGTGACGTCCTAAACTTTGCAATAAAAGAAAGAAATAAGGAAAATTGACGTACCTCGAAAACGGACTGATGTTTGGCCTTCAAAATGCTCCGCTTGCAGCTGTAGCCGAGAACCTTCTCCATTTCGTCGTCACGCATCATATAGTCCAACGTGTCTGAAAATAGTGAAATGAGGACTTGCTATTCGTTTTTCTTGTCAACTTGAAGGTGTGGCAGATCCACTAAAGATAGTACATTCAGCTTAGAATTTCACTATTTCATGAAATATATCTAGAAAATCAATTCTAAAATAAAAGAAATTCATCAGAATTCGAATAAAGAACATAAATTTTGAAGGTCTAAGAAATGCCCGTATCCATCAACGTATTGGGAGACTCCCGATGCGTTTATGAATGCAGGCACTGATTTTCGAGAAAAGGGTCAAGATTAAAATTTGTGAAGGTTATTTGAAAAATTAAAAGATTAAAAATTCGCCTACCCATCCAATGTTTGCACTCGTAGGAATGGACGACCCAGTCAGCAGAGACGATGTTCTTGCCCATCACGATTCCCTTCAGCAACTCGATCGATCGCCTGCCATTCAGTTATTTGGAAATCTCGCAACCTCGCAACTTAGCGAAATAGTATGTCGAGTTAGGAGAGGGTAGGGAAATGTAGGGGGAAAGGTTCTCTCACTTTCACATACTATCTCATAAGGTGGTGAGATTGCGAGATTTGCACATTACCTCCCGTTCAGCAGCACCAAATGAGTGCACGCCGAAATGTCGTCCACAACCACGCCGCCCAGGTAGCGAACTTTCAATGTCATCATCGATTTTACCTGAAATTGATATTTTTGATAGATATTGTATGTTTCACGGGATAAATGAAATTAGAATTCATGACTTTGTTGCTCTTGGCCGTTCTCTTTTGATATTTGTACTTGAAATGGAAAGTAAACTTTTGTATATTTCAAAAAAATTAGAAGTAAATCTAGAGATTTAGTTTTTAGTATTAAAATAATTTCTTTTAATTATGAAAAAAACATTATTTTTAATTCCCCCAACCTGATCCTCGAAAATACCGAAAGCGACAGCCACTTGCACCTTATCCTGCTCTCCATCCTCTTCTCGTTTTCGTCGCATTTCCTCGATCATTTCTTCTGTAGGAGCGACTGATTGGGTCCTCAGCCTTCTGAAAATTAAAATTATCGTAAGCTGTTTTCTTTTTCTACGTTTCAACACTTGTTTAGAAATCCTATCATATATGTATAGAAAAATAATGAAGTTTTTTCTCTGTTCGATTATCCAGCTATTTTTGTTTCAAAAGGAGAATGGAATTTTAACAAAATGCTGACTAAAAAGCAATTCTAATTCAAATATGGCAGTATTTAGACATGTTTAAATAGTTATAAAATATTTTACCTAGACGGGAAATAGGCCTCGTCGAATTGAATGTACCGATTTCGCTGATCCATCGACCGATTCCACACGTCCTGGCTCACGAGAATTTGCTGGCGCCACGAAACTGAAAGAAAAGTAAAATTAGGCTATTTTCATAAAGATCGCTGAAAAGACAAGCTATTGAAACAACCGAAATCTCCTTCTATTGGCAAATTTACGGACATTTTAAAACATGAACAAATTTTAACTTAAAAATGCTTTGAAATGATAAAAAGATAGTTTGATCATTTTCTAAATAAAGGCAAATATCTACGCTGAATTATCGTAAATTGTTACGAATTGTCATCTTTTATGTAATTATGCAAACTTATTAAGAAAAAGTTTTAAAAAATCTAGAAAAAAAAACTTACTCAACAAGTGCCTGAAGTGCTCACATTCCATTTCGAGTTTTTCAGGCGTAGAAATCACGTCGGGGCATCGAGAGTATCCAACCTGCAAATTTATTCATTTTGTGAAAAAAAAATTCAAAATTTCAGGACCTGGTATTTCTCGTTGTCGAAATCCCTAGGCCCTGGGTGAGTTGTGATCGAGTAATGGTCGATGAGCCATTTGTAGTTCACTACGGGGACATTCCATTCTCGCGCTTTCTGGGTCTTTTCACTGAAAAATGAACATTTTTCAAGTTTTATCAGAAATGGTATTAATCCTCATTAGAACGAGGTGCGACCACAAGAAAATAATGTGCAAAAATGCGAGGATCTTTGTGGTCGTGTAGCTTATTCTAGTGGAGATTAATACCATCAGTTTTAAGAGAAAAAGACTGAATATCACTAAAAATTATCAACTCTTTCAGCAAAAAGTAGCGATTATGTGATTATCAATGGAGAAAATAGTTTAGAATAACTATGAAACAAATATTTACCTAGCCGATTTGGCGATGACGAGTGAAGTTTCCGGAGAAAGGAAAGCAGTGATTCTGGCCCCGATCGCTTCGATCATTAGCTGAATCGTCCGACGCTCAACTTCATCGAAACCGCTCAACGAAACGGTCTGAATTAGGAAATATTGCTTTAAAAAATTCCAATTAAAAAATGAAAAACAAGAAATGAACATTTAGATTATTGAAAGTTAATCTATTTTGGAAAGGAAAAAACTGATAAAAATAACATATTTTGAACAAATCATGCTTTTTATTTGACGCATAAGTTTTGAAAAGAATTCATAAAATAACATCGTTCGTAAATTGTAATTTTAGCGAGAACTCAATTGAATAGCTAAATTACCCTACCTTAACGCTCTGCACCATTCCGACCATGAGTCCGTACATGGTGACAGGCAGATGGGATGCTTTGTAGGGGACTTCCATTTTCCGCTTCGCCAAACAGTCGCTCAACCAGTGCAAAGTGACCAGTCGCTTGCGGTTCTTGTACATCTGAACAAATATTGAGATAGAATGTTTGTAGGTTCCAATAAATAATGAAACGCAAATATCCTTTCTGAAAAGTAATGATATGAAAAATGCTTCCATCAAAAATTAAAGGTTGAAATAGAAATACTTTTGTGTAAATTTCAATGATCTATTAAATGTAATGATATGGAAGTACTCGAATCAAAAATAAAATTTTGAAATAGATTATTCGATTATGTTTCAACAGGCTATAAAATGAAAAATCATTTTTTCATTTTCTTATGAACCTCCCCCAGCCCATGATTTCGTTATGCCTCACTGGTTTCATCAAAATGAGATTATCAGAAATAACTGACCGAATCCACGTGTTGTAGCTGCATGTTCATGTTCCCAACTATCGCGTGAGTAACAAGCGACATTCTTTCTGAAATAATAATCATTTTCGAAGTCATTCGAACTGAAAGATAATTTTAAGAAAATGAATATGAAAATTATTTGTTCCTAATATTTTCAACTCAAAAAATACAAAAAAAAGCTTGGAAATAACATGGCATATTGACAATGGAAACTTTGGAGTAGCAATAAAAGACAAGCCTTCCTATCCAAAAAAAAACTACTCTCCTCTTTATAAAATAGTTTCAACAATGCCTTGTAATTTCAGAAAAGAATTCGAGGGTAAACAATTTCGAGAAAAAAAAAATTATACCAGCAGTGCATGTTTTCTGTCCGATCTCCACATCTCCACCATGGAGACGGACAGCCATGCTGATGAGGGACAGGTCCAATTTGTCCGTGGCGAATCGCTCGTGGTCGAAGATGTGAATCACACACCCCACCAGACACATGTCGGGGTTGTTGTCCACTGAAAATCCAAGTTTTAAAAATGAAAAAAAACGAAATTTTCGAACTTTCATTTCCATTTCAACAATGCACTATGATGAATGATAAATTTTGTTTTCCAGAAAGAAGTCATATAATTGGAAAAGAAACTCGTTGCGATTGATCTTCGATGATTCTCGCTGGAATAAATCTCACAAACATAATCAAATTTTTGATACGTTTCAAGATTCTGCATTTCGAAATGAAAAACTAAAGACGCTATTTAGGGGCGATTTTAATTCCGAATATTCTCGAACACGAGTCCTCCCCAACCTGCTTGTAGTACGTTCGGATCGTAAGTGCAGAATGGGATGTGTTGAGGCGTGAGTGGAGGCATGGACTGTGCTGCGGGAGGCAGAGGTCTCTGGGAAGGAGACTGTAGAGGGGGAGATCGCATGTCACCACCACCATAATGCGGAGATGCGGTAGCCGGTTGGAAACGGGCGGCTGCACCTCAAAAGAAAACTGTAATCCTCTTCTTAAACAAATTGCAAGAAAACTGAGGAAAAGATAAGTTTCAGCTTACTTGGGGGTTTTTCTTCATTATATGTAAAGACCACGAAAAACAAATGATTTTAAAAAAGTTAACATAAAATATTACCATTAGCAGCATAGGGCATTGGCTGAGGAGTTTGTGGGGTCTGAGGGGTCGAGGGTGGGTAAGCTTAAGTTTCATTTTTCAACAAATTTCACACCCCTTCTACCTTGTTGATGACCGGCAGGCATCATCGGACCAGTAGGCGACATGAACTGTTGGCGCATTTGGGGGGTCATCTAAAAATCAGCAAAGGTCGAAAAATAGTGTAATTAATTTTGCTAAGAAAAAAAACAACCAATATGAAAAATGATTGAAAAATACATACTGCAGTTTCCTTTCTTTAGCTAATTTTCACCACTAAAATGGAAATTTCGAAAGGAAAATATCATCGTTGTTCCCCTTTTTCTCAATGTAACTAACCGGTGGTCTCTGCTGATACATGTGAGGTGGGGGGTAGGGCTGCTGTCCTGGATAGGGTCCTTGATTGGGATAGGGATATTGCTGACCGGGAGGCGGCTGATAAGAAGGAGTCCTAGGCTGTTGGGGAGGCATCGTGGGACGCTGGCCTTGCGGAGGCGCGGGGTACTGCATTTGTTGCTGACCGTTCATTTGCATTCCGGGCGGATAGGAGCCTGCAAATGTTCGACTATTTATGGCCTTTCCCAGATTTCGTACATTATCATCTGTCGAAAAGCAGCATATTTGATAACTCCTATGAAATTTTTCATAGAAGTTGATTTGTTCATTCAAATTTGAAAATTCGTGAAGCATCGCCTGTACTAATGCTTTGAAAAGGCTTGATAACAAATCAAATTTCGAAAATTACTACGCCCATTTGCTCGAATTGGAAAAAAAGTAATTTTAGCAGAATATTATATCTGCAAATTTCGATATGAACGAGTTGTTTGAGATTGGAGGGGTTGCACTTGTCTATATTTTTAAACATGAAATAAACACAATTTTACCCGGTGGATATCCGACTCTGGGCATCATGACTCTCTGCTGTTGGTTTGGAGGGCCTTGAGGTATCAGTTGGTTGGGTCGAGGATAGGGGCCGGCGGGTGCCTGAGATAAGAAGATAAAAAATGTTCCAAGTTGACCCCATTTCTTATGTACATTTTTTCGATTCCAAAATTGCCAATCTCGTCAAGAAATTACAAATTAAAAAGCATCATTTTATATATATAAAAAAAAAACCTGTTGCCACTGTCCCTGATGCGGTGTCTGTTGGGGGTATTGCCCATATTGGTTGTGCATCATGTGGCCTGAAATGAATTTCATAGTGAATTTTAGCTAAAATAGCTTGGTTTTAGATTTAAAATGTAGTAATCTATCACATTTTTACCAAGTTGAAAATTTTGAGTCCAATTATTTCATTCTTATACCTGGAGGTGGTCCTGGAGGCTGAGGAGCACTCACGGGCTGGCCATTCGGGCCCATCATCATGTTTCGGCCGTACATTTGTGGGGGAATTTCACCCTGCTGGCCTAAATTTTATTCTTTTAAAAATGAATCATATTCTGTGTGGATTAGCAATTCAGAGTTTTCATGAAATTTAATATTTTTCGTGAAACATCTTCGAAAATTGTGGCAAAAATATAAAATATACCTTGATATTGCTGCTGAGGATGCATTTGAGGAGGCATGTGCATTGATGAAGGACTTGCGGGAATACCTCCTGAAAAAGAAGATTTTTTAAAATCCCAATAAAGAAAATTCATTTGTATAGGTTTTAGAGAAAGTATTAGAACTAAGAAAAGACTCTTCAAAAGTCCCGACAGTTTAGGTAACTTTAGAAATGGAAAAATGATACAATTTCCAAAAGCATCGATAAAACGATCAATATCTCCTTAAAAAGTTAATTTGTTTACAAGCAAAAATTGCCTACCGGAATGCGGTGTCTGAGGCATATATCCTCCGGGAGTATGAGGGTGTCCTCCCTGTCCTTGGCTCTGCTGCTGCATGCCCTGCTGATCTGTCGGCATGTAGTGGGAGCCGGGCTGTTGCTGCTGCATCGGCGAGGGACCGCTGCTAGGCGTCGATGAGTGTTGCTGGTGTTGAGGCGTCATGTGCGGGTTTTCAATCCCTGGAATTACGCAACATTATTTTTCCTAGCCGTATGATTTATATAAAATCTGTAATGTTTCAATCGATAAAACTTCTCATTTTCTCGAATCATACATAACCAAGATGGAGGGTTCATTCTTTTAGTAAATTGTGTCAAGCTAATGCTGGAATAATTGCGCTCCGAGGAATTTAGAAAAAAAAAGCCGTTCCTTGAGACATATCAACTCAAATTTGAATGGTAAAATTTGATTGGTTTTACTAAGAGTCTCTACAACAACGGCTTAATAATATTTGAAATTTGATCATTTCATCGAAACCTATCCAAATCTATTTCGAAAAAGTCATAGTAACCAATTGAAAGGTTCATGATTTCATGGTATTCGAAGAAAATGAATCCTCACCTTGCATTTGCATGTGTTGTTGTTGTTGCATGTGTTGTTGCTGAGGAGAGGCTAGTTCCATTTTGACTTCGTCCATGTTTGGCCCTGAAAATATCCAATTTATGAAAAGCCGAAATTTCCTATCCAAAAATTATCAGAAATCGATTCTAATTCGAAAAGATTCGTACAAATTAGTCATTTCTTCAAAAAATAAAAGTTTCGTGGTAAATTCAAAGGGAAAAATTAAATTTTTCATAAGAATCAGAGGTTAAAAAACGTTCGAAAATATTTGAGTTAACTTTTAGAATTTTATAATTCTTGTCAGTTTTTTGTGAGAAATTTTCGAAAAATTGAAGATTTCAAAGAAACTTTTTCAGAATTTCAAGGAACAGTTTAAAATTTTCCATGAAAATTAAAAATAGCAAAACATTCGAAAAGTTGAACTACTGCCAGAAGGAAAATAGAATAGGGTTAAAGGGAGAGAAAGAAAGGGAAGAGAGAGAAAGATGGACAATAGATAGAGGCCAAAAGGCGTGCCACTCTACTGCTCCCTCTCTCTGTCACTCTGCGTCTCTGGCCCTGCGCGATTGAGAGAGGGACCATTAAATCAAGACTGAACCAGGAGAGAGGGAAAAGATTGAGAGTAAAAGAATCTGACTGGTAAGAAGAAAGGAAGACTTTCTAATAGGGAATAAGATAGGGAACTTCATAAGATAAATAGCTTTGAAGAGTTTTTGAGGAAGATAAGTTTCAAGAGATGATGAAAACTAAAATGGATCTGTAGACTACAGAAGAGATATGAAAAATATTGGATAAAAATGTTTCTTTTTAATAAACGTACCTTGCGAACTTCGACTATTTCCGTCTCTTTGTTGAGCTTGCATCGGACCACCGTAGCGTTGCCACTGAAAAATTTGCAGTTTATTATGAATTTGGAAGTAAAAAAAGGATTTTGTCTCTATAAAATTAATCTTACTTTAGAGTTTGGAATAGGAATTTTTCTTGCTAAAATTATCCGCTTTTCAACACAACTTTTCAAAAGAGTAATGCCTATTTAGCCTATTACTAAAGCACTACAATTCTATTCATTCGACTTCAAAATTACAACAACAACAACAAAAAATCATCGTTGATACTTCAGAAACAGCAGGTTGTTGTGGGGGAAGGACGAAATTGTGTGGAGTGGGCGGAGTCAAGGCGCACTGCTGGTCGACGACCATGTTCGTGATGTGACCGGGGTCGAGGGCGCCTAGAGGAGGGCTTTCTCGAGAGTCCTGCTCCATGGGGATTTCCTGAATATATTTTTAGTTCGAGATTCGCAAAAAAAAAAATCGTAATTTTTAAAATGCATCTTTCAGAAAGAAGCATCAATGGTTTGCAAAAAGAAAAAAAAAACGGTGATATTCTACACATAGGTATTTGGCTTTTAGTAATTTTCTCACGATTTTCGAGTTTTCATAGAGCGAAATCCATTTCCTCATTTTTTATTCTCAAAAATTACCTTGTTCAAATTCGTCTGATCCATAGATCCGCCGTTAGACTTGTCCGACATTCTTCTGAAATTGGATTTTAGCGAAATATTCATCATTTTCCAGAGATACTAAGGCGCTTCAAAACGCTCATCTTTCAAAAAGAAAATCGAACAAAACACCGCCAATTTATTTCAAACTAACCGTAATAATTTACGATGGAAAAGAGAACATCAAATAAAGCGGAGAGATACTGAAAAGTGAACCAAAAATAAGCGAGGCAAAGAAGTCAAGAGCAAGAAAAAATAAACCGAACCTTTTCAAACTGGAAGGAAGATAAGATAGGCAGTACCGGCTAGAGGTCTAAACGGGAATCAGAATAAAAATGGTGAAGAGTATCAGGAATTAGAAAAATATCCATAGTCAAGTATTCAAAGTGATAAGCATTCGAATTCTTTCAGAACAATACGAGTCTACGATTAAAAATATGTAAAAGGTATTCTTTCTTGTTCACTTAACTTTGAAACGTATTTGTAAGAAAGTAGTCTTGATCTAAAATCCTCAGATTTGAATGGCGAATCGAAATTTACACATAAGTTTCAAAGATTGGAATATTCAAAAGTTTCAGGAAATGCCTATCAAATTGAATGACTGACTATGAATATTCTTCATTAGAACGAACACGCGGTTTCATGTGTGAGTGTGTTGCAGTTTCGAGCGGCCTGGATTCTGAATTAGTTCTGATTCTATTTTTCGGCAAAATCAAAATAATAATGAGCGTTCAATGGCATATCTCATTCAACTGAACAGAGCAACTTTCGATTCAATTTGCATTTTTTTTCGAAAAGTGAATCTTACCCAGGGAATTCAGAGCATCCCATCGATCTCCCCGATCATACCCTTCAGCTGATCGTACTGCTCGCGCGACAGGGCGATCCCTTTCTTGCCCGGCTTCAGTTCGCCAGAGCCCTGCAGATTTGTTATTTTATTTTGCAAATGAAATCATTTCAAAATTTTGAAAAATGCATCAATTCAGAGAAATTTCCAAAGTCACTTTCGAATGATTTTTCACCTTATCGAGGTAGTACTCGCGAATCTGAATCAGCTTCTTGCCCTTGAACTCGCCCACCGTCACGAATTTGTTGCTGCCGAGTTCCAGCATCTGTAAAATTAAATTGGTTTTTTTTTCCAAATCCCTTCAATTTCTTCTGATTCACAGAGTGAAAGTTTACGATTTCGAGTTTTCTCGAAAGTATAGAGATTTTTCTTTGTTTAGAAATCTTCATTCCAGATTTTGTGAAATTCCCAGAAAACTCGGTCCCATTTCTTTCTTTCAAACGCGCACCGTCTGTCCCTCGCTGTTGACCTGCTTCCTGACGTTGCTCTTGCCGGACCCAGCAGCCTTGCCCTTGCCGCTTCCCTTGTCGTCCGACTTGGCCTTCTTGGGAGCGGGCGCGGAGTCGCTCGTGTCCGAAGTCTCGCCAGAATCGTCAGACTCATCCTTCACCGGACGCTTCTAAAGATACGTTTTTTCAGGATTTTTTAGCCAAATTTCTTGAATTCATCAATTTTGTACCAGAATGTGCTAGGAAAAATAAGAAATTCTGGAGGAAAAGTCTTTGAAGAAAGTTTTTTTCAAAATCTCGAAAATTAATCCTAACCTTGGTCTGCTTCTTTTGTTCCTTGACCGACTCATCGCTGCTGTCGTCGGACGAGCCCATTTTTATGATGACTTGAACGCTAAAATCAAGAACTTGACGAAAAATCCACGAAACGAGAAATATTGAAGAAAAACGAGAAAAGAAGGTTGAGATTGTGACTTGCAAAAGTAATCAACTCTTCTAATAAACTAATTAACGATAACTAGGCCAATTACCGGGAGAAACAACGAAAAATAGAGAAATTCGAAGAAAACGATTTGAATTTTTTTCAAAATCGGAAAATACGTAATGCGGAAAACGAAATGAAATAAATGCGAAATTACGTTTGCTCGCCGCTTTTTTTTAATTTTCGCAAGTGGTTTTTCTTAGTCTTTTTGGAAATACTCATGAAAGTGGTCGGAAATTTTATTTTGACTTCGAAACTTGAAAGTTCGTTAAGTTTTTCGAAAATAACGAATTTTTCAAGGAAAAAAGTGACAAATTACGATAATTTTCAAAGAGAACGATCGAAGATTTGAATATTTTCGAATATCGATTCGAAAAAGGGTTGGGGAAAAGAGTTAAATGACCCGTTTTGGATCTACGCATCTGCTCCTTTAGATAATGGATAGAGCGGAAAGATGCACTGGCAGAAATGAATGGGATGCTGCCTAGCAACGGAAACGAGCGGATAAATGGAATATTGCTGGTAAATTGCATCTGCTTTTCCAAATTCATAAAAGTACGCAATTCGAAATTGTGAAAATTTTGAACTCAGAATCTGATTTTTAAATTTCCTGATCACGAAATTCGGAAATATGACTCTTCACATGTTTCCAGATTTTGTTTCTTTTATCTATCTTTCACGGAAAAAAATCGTGAAAAATGAATATGTGGAAAAGAATTCGAGAAGAAAAACAACATTTATTCGAACCAAAATCAAATTTCTAAGGCAGTGACAACGAATCACAGATGAAAGTGGTGGCGTCGAAGTGATTTTTCTTCCGATTACAGCATTTCGTGGGGGTAATTTTGAGGGGCTAAAAATGCCTTGTACCAAATAACTCGCTTTAAAATACTTACTTTCATCCTGCCTGTGAGCTCCGGTCTTCTCTTTTAGATACACTCCTTTGTGGAGGGCGCTAAAATTTTTGCGAAAAATTAAGATCGAATTTTTTGACCTCACAAATTTCTCGAAACGCACATTCCACCCCCATTCCCATCTACGACACACAACTCATCCTCGTCACAATCAGCCTCGATGCAAATTGGGTCTGAAAATATATCTCTTTTCTACTCTAAGAAACTTCCTTCTCGAAAATTACATATCTTCAAAACCAGCTATGAAGTGGTAACTAAAATTTCGGATTCGAAAATTTGAAAAATTCAAAACTATCTTATCGCTGATCAGAAATAGGTTTTTCTTTCAAGAATACTTCGAATCTTTTATTCAATGAAAAAGGTAAAAATAAGAAATACAGTATCCACCTGTAGCCTGATGTTCGACAATGGTGAAGAAGGCTTTGGTACCGAGCACAAAAATTAGTAAAAATATCACAATCTGCCTCGGAACCATTGCAATCGAATCGATTTAGATAGCTTGGATTAGTCAATGTCTGTTCTTCTATTCTTACTCCTTGGGCTTCTGCTCTCTCACATTACACCAGATGCACTGTCTGCTTCTCTAATTTCACTGCATCCCTCACTATTTCTCCACCTCTTTCTCTCTCTAACTCCCACTATCTCTCACCAGTGTTCTAAATCTTTTGTTCTTCGAAAATCTTGACGAATAATTATCTTTCTCGATTTCTTTCTTTGCTTCTAATAAACAAAAAGCTTCTTGAAAGTGTATGAATTCGTAAACTTGAAAAAAAAACGTAAAATTTATATTGAATCAACAAATCAACAAGAACAAGTAAAATTTTTAGATTTTTTCGAGTTTTGATCAAAGGAAAAATTAGAAGACCTTGATTCCCTTCTTCTTCTTGCCCTGCTGCGTCTTCGATTTCTTCTTCTTTTGCGAGCACTTTTTGCGTTGTCTAAAAATGGAAGAATTAAAAATAAAAACCTTAAAAGAAAAGTAACTTCACGAAAAAGTTTCGTGCAAAATTTACCAATCTTTCCTTCATTTTCGAACATTATTTCTCCTTCAATTTAAGTGTAATTTCCAAGAAAATCATACAAATGTAAAATTTAGTAAAACCGAAAATAACACAGGGTAAATCGCCTCGCCTCTGATTCATCCAACTGGGGAACTTTCCGTCGGCCGTCTTCATCGTCCGCAGGTTGATCGTCGCTTTCGACGCAGGCTGGTCCGTTTCCATCTGAAATATCCTTTGAATATGTTTCATTGAATTCATATATCCCACTGAAATTCAATTGCAATTAGTCGCTGATATCTGTTTGAAAAAGCAAAATAACTTTTAGTCTTTTTTTATTTACATGCTTGCTTTACACAGTTTATAATTTCGAAATTTTTCGCGATAATTAATAGTAAACTTAGGAAAAAGATAATTTGTATCGTCGAAGAGAAATCAAACCAACCGTTTCGATTCCTTGATTCGCCTTGGCTTCTTGGGCCTGTACGGACGTTGTTTTGTCGGCGACTGAAAAATTATACATCTTCCTTTGATTATCAAAATTCAAAATTTTAAAATTTTGGGCGTAAATTCATCCTTCCTTTCAGTTTTTGTCTGAGAATATTTAATTTTTTACTCATTGTTACTACAATTTCCCTAAATTTAATTGAACTGCTATTATAACAAAAAAAGGTTTAAATCAAAACTAAACTTACTAGACTGCGGCGTAGAATCGAATTGGTCCCTGCGTTTGACGGCCTCATCCAGCCTGGCTGCCTCCTTCGGTGCCTTCTTGACTCGGGCAATCGCGCGCATCTTTCGCTTGAACTTCGATCGAAGACTTTTCGCCATCTTTTACCTGAAAAATTAGAATATTTCTGAAGAAAATCGAGAAAAATTGAAAAATATCGAAATCGCAATGAAAATGAATGTAAACTGCGCTCAAATGATAATGGAAGAAGAGAGAAGAAAAGTGAATGAAAAGAAGAGAGAATTACGGTATTTGAGAGAAATGAACTTCTTTTGTCATCCTCGTATTTTTTTCTGGAAAATTTAAAATATATCGATTTTCGAAATTTTGAGTTCAGAAAAGTAAAGCTGATTTTAAAAATCTTTTTTCTTCCGCAGTAAACCGATTATATTCAAAGTCATTCATTTCCGGTCATTCTTTCCGCAATATTTATTCGTTTGATGAAAGTATCGATAAAATCCCCTAAGCTTTACGATTGTCAAACGTTTTTCGTGGCATTTGTACAACCCAATGGCAGAGATGTGATTTATTCCGGCTGGAAGGGAACGTCAGAAATTGCTACTGCACATCAAATGCGATTTGATAAATTGGTAATTTTATCACACATGTGAATGAGAATTATAGGAAAAATTTGTTTCAAAAAAACCTATTGCTGAATTTCAATCTAGTAATATTCAATGTTTTGATGTTCTCAAAGTTTTCAAGCCATCTAAACAATGGGATTATAATAGATTTTCAATGTTCAATTATCACCCTTCGATATTTTTTATAGAAGCCGAGATTATGGCAGTTAGTAAGTTATACCAAATTTAATAGATCTTATTATCGTCAATGGACCGATTACTTGAAACTAAGTAAATGACACGATTCTTTTTTATGCGCGAGAATTAAAGCATTGTCTGAAGCAGACTTTACACTATTACCATCATTTTCAAAGAATGAGTTAGACGGCTATTTGTAAATACGCAATTCGCACTTTGCAAATTCGAATTTGTGAATAATTTATTTCGTCTCAAGTTATCAGTCATTCACAATACCATTAGTCTTAAAATGAAAAGTTTGAGACAATTTTATCTTGCTATAATTTAACACATGCGCTGGAAATTTAATGTTCGCTCGACCCGATCAATAATCCATTCCTCTGATTGGACTGCATGGATATGGGTCTTTTGCTTGCATCATGCTTTGATCCGTACCAAACGAGAGCTGCTCTCTCTTTAGCAATCAGCCAAGACAGAGCTGTGCGGGCAGATAAAATGATGAGTGTAAAGCGATAGACAGAGTTGTTAGATATAGAGCGAAAGACGAAGAGGCTTGAAACACAGAGTGATAATGAGAGAAAAAGCTGCCGAGGGAAGGGGAATTTTTGAAAGAGAGGGAGGCGAGTTGTCAAGCAGTGCGAGAATTAGAGCAACAAGAGCATCGGCAGATTCACACACACACACAGGGGTGAATTCCGGCTGATTCCGATTGATTGCCCTCGGATTTTGGGTGATTCGGGCTGATTCAAGGCCGACTTTACGACCAACATGTCGGACGTCGCCTCGGACACCTTCAGCACCGTCAGCCAGTACGAGACAGACTCGAGTAATTCGGCGTCAGGACAGTTTACTATGCAGGTAGACTTTTCATTTACTTTTTTCTGATTTTGCTCTTGAAATGTTCATATCGTGTTCATTGATTTTTATCGTTTGATCTGCTCTTCTTCAATTATGCGAAGCATCTAAATTTAGCGATATTGAGCTGTGAGGATGCACTTTTATTTTGTTTAGGAGATACGTTAAAATCTGCTAAAATTACTGAATACCCACATTGCTTTGGCAGAATTTGCGAGAATTAGCTAGCAAGTGCATATTCATTTCTAAACTTCATCTAAAATTAGGCCATATTGATTTTCAGATGAGTTTTCAATTTGAGATGATGTTTTCTAACTGCTGAAGATTCATATTGTTTTTTCACAAATTTTATCAATAAGCAGCATAATTTATTGCTCGCCGTTTCGATTTCTTCTGACAGTTGCTTATGAAATGTTCTCTCATTCTCGAGATCAAAATAACATGTGTTAGCCACATTTTTCAGCATTTTCATCTTTTCATGAAAGATATCAGCAATTAGGCGTAAACTTATCCGAGGATCATCGTAAATTTTTATGTTTGAAGAAAAAAGTGAAGTTATTGTTGCAATAAGAAATATCCTATGCATCTTTCTCTCAATATTGATTTTCTCACAAATGCTCATGTTTCAAAGAAGTTATAGTTTCCTAGATTGAAAGTCGAGAGTAAAGCGAAAGTGCATCTGTGCCAAGTTTTGAAGATGAATTCGTATTTGTAAAAATGTATATGATAGCTGTGTGACAAAACGCACTGCCATTAGATTGCGACAAACAAGACATCAATCTCACTTCTGATCAAAGAACGAACATCAAAATTCATTATTGCGAGCATAATTTGTCTAAAACTGAATACCTTTCTGCCACACCTTATCGTCTGTTCCTTCCTTTCTCATTTCAAAGAGCTTGTACACATGTGGCGGTAAATTTATTGATGCAAATTCATGAGTCGTTAGCTTCTTCATATCGTTATCACATGATTCAGAATCTGCCAAAACTAAAAAGAAAAATCGCATACAGTTTCAACGTCAATTGACTTCAGCAACAAACAACGCTGCCGGAAGTATCGACGACTATCGACATTGAAATTATTCGCGTGAGCGCCAGTGAAGGAACCCAACCAGAAAACGCCGCTGCTCCATCGACTCCAAAGCCGGATACATCAGCTCTCGAAAAGAAACCAGGTTGGTATTATGAATTTGAGAATCTCGAGACATCTTCCTCATGCATTTCGGAAGGTCGGAAATTTTATAACTTGAGAAGGCTTTTTTTTTTCAAAGTCAAACTCAAATTCGACAAATACTTGGTAAAATTTTCTCAGTTTAATTTGGTTGATTTCAACTCAAAATCGCTAGGAATTTAGTCAGACTTCAGAATTGAGTTTCGAAATCTCTGACAATCACATCGAATGAAGTAAAAATGACAATTGATCTAAAACTTTTCATGTCACGAAACTATCTTTTCTCACACTATTTTGTGCCAAGATGCCAACATATTCTATATTGTCAAATTTATTGAGATGATTTTTCAAATTGAAATTTTCAGAGAGTGCATCCGCTGATCAAGAGATCGCTCCGAAAACCGTCACCTTCGCCGAAACAGTCAAGGTCGTTGTCCTGGACGACAAATCGCTCAGCCTTTCCGATGATAAGAAGCCGAAAGAACCTCAGGAGATACCACTGAAAACTATTGATGGTAGAGCTCCAAAAGAGCCTCAACAACCAGCATCAGCAGCCTCAACCACAGAGCAGAAACAAGTCAGTTCAACTCAAGAATCGAGGCAAACTTCAACCACAACCTCGCAATCTGAAGTCAAGAATGAAGTTATGTCGACTGAACAAAAGCCTGCCAGCTCCATTCAAGAATCAAATCAGACCACAACTTCACAGACCGAAATCAAGACCGAAATTTCGTCGACTGATCAGAAGTCATTCGAGTCGACAACAAATGCACAAGAAGTCAAACAATCAGAATCAGCCAGCGAACAAAAGTCAACTGAGTCCTCGTTTCAACAGCAACAGTCACAAGTTGATTCATCGAAGCTGTCTGAGCCGACCACAATTGGATCGAAGCCAGGAATTTCACCTATTTCAGTCAACATGTGCGTAGACGAGTCGCAGAATCAGAACGATGAAAACGTGGACATATTAGTGATGCAAAGGGAGAAAATGCCTGAAGAAAAGAAGCCCGGACCAGCCGTCGACCAGAGCAAGTCAGAAATTTCTCAAGAACCAACGATGCCGAGTATTACTTCAACCGAAGTCAAAACGGAATTCCTTGGGTCGTCGGAGAATAAGATCGAAATCAGCCCGATTGAGGCGAAAATTAATGGGACAACAGTTTCGAATACTGATAGTCAATTCGCACCGCTGACGATTGACACAGCAAGCAGCACCCAGCCAACAGATGACAGTAATTTGCGAGGTTTGGATGCGTACACGGCATTTGCTGAATCGTCGACGTCTCTCGACTTTTCTGCCTTCAAACCGAATGCCTCACTCGAAGTCGCAAAATCACAGTTTTCACCTGGCAGCAGGACGACTGATATGCCACAAGACAGCTATGGCAGTGCAACATTTGTCAGGCCAACTGGAATCAGCAGACAATTCGACGATGAATCGGAATCGATAAGCAAGGAGGAAACGTCGATAAATCTGGCCGCAACTGACTCTGGAGTCACTCAGCCAGAAGCGAAAATTGGAGACAGTTCTGTGAAGGTTGATGGATCTCTTTCGCTAGCAACCGATAGTACACTTACTGATACTGATAGCAGCTTGTTACGAGGATTAGACGCCTACACGCATCTTGCCGGAACGTCAACCTCCATCGACTTCTCCGCACTGAAAGCGGACACAATTTTCGTCGAATCGTCGCAAACTCAATCCATCCCAGAATCGGTAAAGGCTTCAGAATCGACAACGATCGACGCCAGTTCGATGAAAGGAATTGATGCCTTCACAGCTTTGGCCGAGACCTCAACTTCTCTCGATTTTTCTGGGTCCAAACAAGATTCCAGTGCCGATGCTAGTCAACCAGTCTCCAATAACCTGATCAATGAAAAGCAGGAAGATAGCAGTGCTCTGCGTGGTATTGATGCATTTACGTCATTGGCCGAAACGTCGACTTCATTGGACTTCTCTAGTCTTAAGCAAGAATCCACAGCCGATGCCACTACTCAACCCCAAGGTGGAGCAGAGCCGATGAAGGCTAATGAATTGGATCAACCATCTTCTGATAATTTGATTAATGAACAGAAAACAGACTCCACTCAACTGCGAGGAATCGATGCATTCACGTCGCTGGCAGAAACATCAACTTCATTGGATTTCTCAAGTCTCAGACAAGACTCGGCGTCAGATACAACTCAAGCACAAGCTTCAAAGGACGACGTTGAAATTCCCGTCGTCCATCTTGAAAATGAAGGCACAAATCAGACAACCGAGATCGAAAAACAATTGGAGGGGTTGATCAGCAATGAGCAAAGTAAGACAGATTCGTCTCTGGATGCTCCGAAATCCGACATTTCAATTTCGCCAATCGAGGTCAACATGTCGAGTGTTGGAGTAACAGAAGAAAGGAAGACAGAAATCTCTTCGTTCGAATCAAACTCCCAGAACCTTGGATCGTCAATTGACCAGAAACTCGATGTGCCAACTAACGAATTGAAAACTGATGCCACTTCGATTTCAACCGACAAGGCACCTGAAATTCTTATTGGAGAAAAGAAGCCAGAATCGATCCCTGAAATCAAAACCGAAATTTTTGGATTGTCGTCAGAGGAGAAGAAAACCGAAACCAGTGTCGGCACAACTCAAGTAGATGAATCCAGTAGGCTGAGGTCGGAGGCATTACTTTCTCCAGCCGAATCTGGATCGGAAGTTTCGACGCCTGAAGAAAAGCCGCGAGAACCTTGGCCCTGGGAGAAGAAGTCGATGTTTACAAATCTCTACGACGTTGACAAGTTCCATGATTCATTCTCGCTCGAAAAGAAAGCCGAAGAAACGAAAACGTCCGAAAGCAAAACTGAGGCAACGCCGGTTGAAGTAAAGAGCGAAACAGCAGCTGAGAAACCCCTCGATTCTGGATTTGATTCAAAACCGTTGGATTCTGTTCTTGAAAATAAAAGCAGCGATATCCCGTCAGCAGAAATTAAAAACGAGACTGCGACGGACAAGTCTCAAGAAATTCAACAAGCTGACCAGAAGCCTCTCGATTTCGGACTTGAATTAAAGCCAGTTGATTCTGCTCCAGAAACTAAAGCTGATGCCACTCCGATCGAGTTTAAGAGTGAAGTCACGACGGATAAACCTCAAGAAATTCAACCAGTTGACCAGAAGTCCCTGGATTCTGGAGTCGAACCAAAACCATTTGATTCGACTCAGGAAATCAAAACAGAGATCACATCAACAGAGGTAAAGAATGAGATCTTCACTGACAAACCGCAAGACACAATTTCGACCGAACAGAAGCCGTTTGATTCTGGAATAGACGCAAAACCATTCGATTCGATTCCAGAGACCGAAATCGATATCACTCCAGTCGAAACAAGAAATGAAGTTTCAACGGATAAACCCCAAGAGCTGCCATCAACAGATCAGAAGCCGACCGATTCTGGGTTGGAGTCAAAACCATTTGGAACCACTACAACTGATGGCAGTATCGAAATTTCGCCGATTCAAGTGAGTAGAAGTTTGCTGTCGGACAATTCGTCGAATATCCTGGTCACCGATTTGAAGACAACCTTCACACCAGCTGATTCAAAATCGTCCGACGATAGACCTGAAAGCCAGAACGATTTCACTTCGCTAGAAGTGAGAAGAGATTTCCAACGAGAAATGGCGGTGAGCCCCATTGAACGCGTATCGCCAATTCCTGATAACCTAAAATCCGACGTCATCGATGATTACAATGAGAGGAGAAAGACGTCGATAGCAGCAGAGGCCTTGAGGAACGCACGAGAATTGGAGGCACTGATCGCCGAAGCAAACGAAGAGATCATTGCAGCTTCGCCCACTCCGTCGTCAATTGACATTTCTCAAGCAGATTCAACTTTGCCCAAAACCGAACTGCCAAAACTCGACCAAGAGCCGAAGAAGTCGGAATATGATCTGCCAACTATCGATCCAAAAATGCCGAAACTTGAACGTAATTGGTCAGAGGACGATGATTATGAATACAAAAGTAAGGCGTTAGATACTTCACGTCTTCCTTCGATCAATGAGCCAAGCTCATTGCAACTCACCGACGCAAAGACAGAAAGCAGTGCGATGCCTTCAACCCTCGATGATGAGAAGCCGAAGATTGACGAGCAATCTTCGCAAATCACGGATTCGAGTCCACTGAAATGTGCTGACGATTTCAAGACCCAATTAGAAACAACTTCGTCAATTGACTTCTCTTCCTCCAAGCAGGAGTCGAGCATTGAGACAAGCCAATTTAAAAGCGAGCTGGATCAGCCGAAAACTGATTCCGCCAAAGATCTACCAGAAACAACTAATTCTCTCGACTTCTCCTCCGTCAAGCAAGAATCAAGTACTGAAGTTGAGCCTATTAAAACTGAAAATGATCTGCCAAAGATTGATGGAGCCCAGATTTCCGATGCCAGTTCATTGAGAGGAATTGACGCCCTCACTTCTCTAGCTGAAACGTCGACTTCACTTGATTTCTCTTCGATCAAACAAGAATCAACTATCGATGTTGAGCCAACCAAAAACGAAATCGATCAACAGAAACCTTCTGATAGCAGTTCGTTGAGAGGAATTGATGCCTTTGCTTCTCTGGCTGAGACTTCGACTTCCCTCGACTTCTCCTCAGTAAAACAGGAATCAAGCATTGAGGTCGAACCAGTTAAAACCGAAATCAATGGAGCTCCTAACACTCAGGATTCTGGTAATAACTCATTGAGAGGTATCGATGCTTCCACTTCTCTAGCCGAACTAGCCGAATTATCGACGAAACTCGACTTCTCTTCCATCAAAAACGATACGACATTTGATGCGTTACAATCCCAGTTCCAAAATGGTGACATGGCTACAGAAATTCCTGTTGTTCATCTTGGAAATGAAGAAGCGAGTCAATCAGAAGAGATCAGCAAGCAGTTGGGAGGACTCTTAGGAAGTGATCAACCAAAAACCGATGAAAATCAAATTACTTCTGCCATCTCAAGCACATTATCTAGTGCAAATCAACCAACCCAGCAAATTCCTGACGACTCCAGCTCCAGTAAGCCGAATGAGCTCTTCGCTCCACAACCTTCAAGCAATATTATGACTGACAGCGGCATCTCACTGCAAGATCAGCCAAGTTCAGCATTCGACATGCCCAAACTCGAGGGTGAACAGTCCCAACCGAAGATCAATGAAGATTCTTCTCCAAGGACTGATTCACTGCAGCAATCACCAATTGATAATCCAGCAGGAAGCATCGTCTCTGAAGCAATTTCCTCAGTCGACTTCCAAAGTAGCAAGCCGGAATCTCAAGTTTCTGCCGATACCACAAACCAAGTTGCATCAAGTGAAATTGAGAAACAGCCAGAAGTGCAATCCATTCAAACGTCGAGCGATAATGTGACAACGGTGACAGTCGACGATAAGCCAATCGATTCTGGAAAGGAGTCTGGAAGCTTCGTCACTCAAATTCCAGTAGAGCAATACGGCTCAACACAGACGCCTTCGGAGACAAAAATCGACGAGGAACAGAGAAAGATCGACCAAGAACCTATCAAGACTGATTTACCAAAGGACACTACCACATCTTCTTTACCAGATTCCACGAACGTTACCGCCGAGCAAAAAGTCGACATTGAAGTGATAAAAGTTCCGGCGGAATCGGCAAAAACTGATTCGTCCATGCAGCCAACTTCTGACACTACTATTAACCTGCCTTTACAACCAGAGACAAATTTGTCAAAGGAAGCTGGCTCATTGCTGGACTCCATTTTTGCCACAGGAGAGAAGAAGTTCGAATCAGAACAGGCTAAAAATGATCGATTCACTGACGACAGTTCACAGATGGAAACTGACACGTCATTGGCGGAATCCGTCAGCATCTCGACGGAGCCCAACAAGTTGGGAGATGAGCTGGCTAAAAATGAACCAGAGCCGACGAAGAACGATTTGTTCACGCCAACAGTTTCTTCTCTCACTAACAACGACGAATCACAAAGCAGACTCAGTGAACAGAAGATCGACAGTGAGTCGCAAAAGATTGACTTGGATTTCAATAGAACCGATTCTACGACGCAGCCAACTTCTACCTTCACAAGCAGTGAAGTTCCACAAAGCAAAGTTGAGGAGCCAATTTTGGCATGCGAACTGACGAGGAAGCCCGATGAAATCACGACGACTGAGCCTCCGAAAATTGAACCAGAACCAACCAAGATAGATAATCTCGTGCAGTCGATTTCAAATTACATCAGCAATGCAACTTCTCGAGACGAGGAAAATCAAATGAAAGATGGTGCTAGTTCCTTGCCAGAGACCGCTAGCACAGTGACGGAGCAGAAGACCGAGAGCGAACAGCCAAAGGTTGAACAAGAGCCCACAAAAATCGATTCCATTCCACAGGATTCAAGCAATTCGATCAGCCAGGATTCTCTTTGGAATGCCAACTTACCGGAAGCCACTGTATCACTCGATTTCCAGGGCAGCAAGCCGGAGACGCAAGTCGTGATCGATAGCGGTGACAAGTCGCAGGCTCCGTCATTTGGTTACGCAAATGAGGGTGGAAATCAGTCAAAGGAGATCAGCAAGCAGCTTGGCAGCCTCGTTGACAAGGAGCCTTCTCAAGATTACAAGGACAGCTTTTCAACTGCCAGTAGTGATGCCAACAGGATGACTGACGGCGAGAAGCCTATCGATTGCACCTACAACATCGAGAAGTTCAGCAAGCCAGAATCACTGGAGGAATCTACGATGGTGATGGCAGATTCTGGAGCCGGAAATCAATCCCTGGATATTGCTACTAAGCCTACCGACTCATTCTCTCAAAGTCAGCCAGTCTTTGAAGAAAAGAAACCTGAGCCAGAGCCAAGCAAGCCCGCTGAAACTCCGAGTTCAACTTCGGTTGAACCGACGTCTTCAGACACCATTACTTGGATTCGTGACCTAGAGCCGAAACAAGATGAAGGCCAGAGAAAAATTGAGGATACTCCCATTTTCACGACAGTACAAGATTTTCAATCGGCAGTGGTCCGCTCTGAGCCTGACAAGACTCCCTCTGAAACAAGCAATAACGCGCAATTCGAAACAAAGGTTACTGAGCCGGAAAAGCCATCGTCGTTCAATCAGTTCCCAGCTCAACCAGCACCCGATGATGATGGAATCGTCTGGATTCGAGAACCGCCTCCCAATGAAGGTAGTTTTTAGTTTTCCTGAAAATTCTACGTGTAATATTGGTGAACTTTCTTTCCAAAATTCTTGTCGACTTCTTTATCAAAGTTTTGAATCAACGATTTGACAAAGTTAACCAGCCACTTATTTGAGGGACTGTTCATCGGAGGTGAATGAATTTTGACTTCGATTTCGAGCATTTTTCACTAAAAATTCGTACACCGCTGCTACTCATAAACTTTGAAAGAAAATCGTTTCCAAAGTTCTTTTTCGAGCATCTGATTGGTTCCTTCTTGGTTTATTTTTTGGAGCTAAAAATCATTTTGCTCCTGTTAGTTCTCCAAAGTCTAATGCTGCGATTTTCGTCCAATATTTCCGTTCATCAGAGCAGATCGATATCATTTTTATGTTCCTTCATCAAGATAAATTCAGTCGATTGTCTTGTGAGAAAAAATAACAAATTTCGACCTTCATACATCAGTTAGTCTGCAAAATTGAAAAAAAGCCAAAGTGAAACATTTCAAATATTTATTCGTTTTATTTTAGCTGCAGCGGACTCGAGTCGACCAGACAAGCATGTGCACTTCAATGATTCGCCCGTAATTCACCCTCCTCCCTCTTCGCCAGGAGCTGCAGCGAGCAGCGGCGGCCCAGCTGTCGTTGAGCAAAAGCCGCCTGAGTTTGATAGCGGCAGCCAGGTGGCTGGGCTATCGAATGGCACAATTCAATCGGGCAAAACATCGGAGGCGCAAAAAGATTCACTCCCACAAATATTGATGAGTCCGCCCGAGGAAAAACCCCACGATGCCGAAAATATACCACCCAATAGTCAGTCGATTCTGGGCGGAAAATCGACTTCAGGCGATGATCTCTCTATGGCGTCGTCCGTTCCAGATTCCATCGACCTCAGTAAGCCCAAATTCAAAGTTGATGTCTGAAATTCATAGAGACATTTCAGGCGAAATCGAACGTGCTATGGAAAAGAGCATGAATGACACGAAAAATCTGCTCGGTGAAATTGGAGCCAAATCGAATGAACTCAGGGAGAAGAACGAAGATCTTGCAAGGAGGTAAGGGCGAACACAGGCATTTTTTGCCTTCACTTGAATTTGATAGGGGTAATCCGAGAAAGCATTCGCTGTGTTGTTAACCTGCGTAGTTTACATTTTGGATTTTCTGGCTTTTTGCTGCCGAGCGTCCCTGTCCCTGCACTTGTATCGAGTGTTATCCATCCAGTCATCATTCAGTCAGGCTCTAGTCGCTAGCATCGAATAGAACTACCTAGATTCTCCGATATTATAAAATTTACTTCCTAAATTCAAAATGCATCCGATGGATTTCCCATTCGAAAGCTATTCGGAAACTTCGGATATCACCGAGAGCATCGTGTCCGAGACCGAAGACGAGAATGAGAACAATGGAGCTGACAACGAAGATTCGGAAGCAGAGCCACCGCTATCGTACGCCGAAAAGAGCGAGAAGAGTGAAAATCAGTCCCAATACACTGAAGTGACCGACAGCGAATGCGCCAACAGACAACCAGAGATGATCGATCTCGACTATGGGCTTGCCAAGGGCCAGAAAGAAGACGCAGAAGTTCTTGAGTCAGAAAATCAAGAGAGTCAGGAGAATGAAAATCCCGGTTCGGAACACCAAGAACCGAAAAATCCTAATTCCGAAAGCCAAGAGCCGAAAAATCCTGAGGAAGAAAGTGAGAAAGACTTTATCCACGTCGGCAAGACCAAAGAAGACGAGCTCATCACTGCCGAGGTCATGAAGCCTAACAACAGCAGTTTTGAGTCCAACGACGATGAAGCCGTGGGAGAAACGCCGATTCTCGACAAGTCGGAAAACAACGACGAAGTTAGCGTTAAATCAGAAAAGCCTGAAAGTGTCATTACAGACGATGCCAAAGAGAATTCTGGGTAAGCATCAGAAGAATTTGAGAAAAAACTTGGTACGTTTTAAAGAGGTCAACATGTTTTATTCTTTCATGCTTGATGAGCTTGACCAACACAGCGAATACTCTCTTGGTAGATTTGAGAATTTTTGAAATGAATCGATATTTTTATCGGCCTGTTTACGTGGAATTATTTTAGGATTGCGGAAGAGAGGCGCCATTTGATGGGTGAAAATCAACAGTCGGAGATAAAGACGATAACGGACTTTGAGCAGTTGCCTCCTCCTCCGACGCTGCCAACTGGAGGGTGAGAAAATGATGTCTGATCTGAGGAATTTTGGAAAGAAATTCGTTTTCTATCCTATGAAGAATTTGGTCTAGCACTTATTCTTTCAAAATTTTAGTTAGAAAATTCGCAAAGGTCTCTAGATTGAAGAAATTCCTCTTTAATGATCAAAAAGATAGATTGATATTGATGATCTCGTAAATGAAAGATGGAGATTTTTTCCCAAGCTTCTCTTATGCGTAGACGTAATTTTATTCGAAGAAAAGTCGCCCTTTGACCTCCACTTGTAGTCCTCTTGTCACTTTTTGCGAATTCTTCTCGTACCAAGATCAGTTTCAACAACCCTTTGTCGTTGATCTCTTCAAAATCTGTCAGAATGAGTGATATATATGATTGTTTCCAATCAATATCTCGTCCTTTCAGCATTCTTTTTCTTCTTCTGATCTTCTACAACTCTTTTCTTGCTTCTTCTTCTTCTCTCGATTGTAAAACGAGAGATTTTCTGCGACGAGAGCGGATTTTTCTGTGTAATAGGTTCATATCGACTGAAATAACGAATCACTTGAAAAACGGGGCTTATATTTCAGGAAGAGGATAGGAACAAGAATAACATAAAATAGCGTATTTTTAGAGCAATACGAGAAACAATAGTATTAGGTCTTTAGCTGAAAACGTAAACACCAAAATACATTGCCGAAAGTCTACTTTCGTGACCTTCTTATATCAACTCTCATAATGTTTGAAAATATTGAATTTCACGAAAGGAATGAAGTCCAATGAGGATCAAACTTCTCTAATTTTTAGATTGACCGACAATGTTGAATCGGTCCTGATTGGTAACGGTCTCACTAACCCCTCGGGTGCAATCGTTCTACCTGATGCTACTGTCCTGGTTACTGATCTACAACAAGGAGTTCTCGTTTTCGATTTTGGCGGAAATGTTGTCAATCGAATTACCTCTGAAATGTGGAAGAACCCACGCAGTCCTGTTTATCACAAGGAGCAGATTTTCGTAAGTCTTCATTAACGTATTGATGAAAACTGATCGTATCGTTATGGAATTGAAATTTGAAAAGTCGAGATAAGAATTTCATTTCATCGCTAATACTGCTTTTTTGCAACACGACCTGTCAGGATCTCAAATATGACATTCTGAGAAAGACTAACATTGCAGTTATCAGCTATTCATTTTTCAGTTCATCGTGGACTATAAAGGCGAGGATAATCAATGGGAGCGATATATCATCAAATATTCCGCTGATCTTCAATACATTGCTAAAATCGAAGGTCCGAAGTGGCTGAAGGAATATACCGTTTGGAGGGAGAAGCTCGCTGTTGCACATACAGATTATCTCTATTTGAATGTTTGTGGAGAGGTGAGACAAATTTCCTTGAATGTTCAAATTCTATATCACAGCATAGATTATGAAAACGTTGATCTGTCTTATTCTCAAGGATATTGGAAGTGTAGAAAAAATTCATTACTCTGCCAACACGTCACTTCTTATCATTGATTTTGCAACATTCCCATTTTAATACATATTATTCCAGATTTTCTCTGGTCTGTACGAGCTATCGCCCGAAGGACGATGGGTTGAGCTCGAATACAAATTGTCCGAGTCGTGGACGGACATGATTGCCTTCGCCACAATCGGACCGATCACGCAATTGCTCGTGATCGAAGGCAGGAAGAATTACGTGATCATGCTCTCGGTCAGGGAATCTGAAGTGGTCGACAGGAGGAGGATGGCCATCTGCGAAAGGCCTGGAGCTCTGGCAAAGGATGAAGCTGGTTCGTGGGATTAAAAAAAACCTTCCTAGCTTATTGAAATTGCAAGATGCAATTTTGTGCCTTTTGAATACACAATGCAAAATTGTATTGTCACTGTTTGTTAGCAAATTTTTGCACGCTGAATAAGATTAGTGAAAACTTGTTTGAATCTTCGATTAAAATAATTATTATTATTTTAGGTCGATTATTTGTTGCGAATCGCTTCCTCGCTTCGATTCAATTGGTTGACACATTATCTTGGGCCAGTTCTAAAAACGTAGCCATTTGTGATGCAATGGTGAGTTTTTTAAAAATATTTTTGCAGAATTGTGTGAAGACTATTGTCTTTGCCAGTGAATCATTGCGACCTTCGCAAATTATTCTTTTTATCCTCAATAGCTATCTTTTTAGATCCCGTATTTCTCAGTGTCGTGGGGTCTCGTAGTGATTCCTCTGAAAAATGCCATCCGATTGCACAAATATCAGTTCCGGTGAAATCAACAAATTTCTTTGAGTATTAATGTCTTTGTATAGATTTCTGAGGTAAAGACAAGTTTCTATGCACAAATAAATTAATTTTATTCCACAAGGTGTAGTTTTTTCGATAGAAGAAAATTGTAACCGCAGTTTTCATCGAATAGAAAAACGAAAAACAAAAGATGAGAGTTGAGCGAATAGAGAAAAAAATCGAAAAGAAGAACACCAAATAACTATAAAAATTGTCATCACTTTACTGACTTCAGAAGAAATAATATCATTTTCATCTGATTCATCTGGCTATTCCAAATTTTATGGAAAGATCAAGATAATGATTCAATGTTTTCTCCGCTTACTTTTAAAGTTTGTATATCGGCATTTGAGACCAGAAAGTTCAATGAAGATGATAATTTAGCATGATTTTTTCAGTAAAATGACGTTTATACGAAATAAAAATCTGATAAATATGTGCATTTTATATCGCACGCGCGTATTCGAGATGAATGAACTGATAGAATTGAGGTTGGCAAAAGTGTAATGTCAATGTCACGAGAAAATATGTATGGTTTTCAAAGATTTGTTGCTTTTATATGGAGTTCCAAGTGGTGAATATGTGACTAGTTGTATATGTCTAATTGCTGCGAAGAACTATACAATACTCCCCATTATCACTGAGATCGGTTGTTGCCTCCGTCTGTGCGAGAAAAGATGGTGCGAGCGCAATATGATACGCAATTGAAAAATAATGTAGAAAGGGGAGAGCGAAAAAGAAAATCAGAGTCAACGAGAAAGCTTCGCAACATTCCTTTATCCCATAGATAGAGACAAGGCTCATCTCATAGATAATAGCGAGTATGTGGAATATATGAGTGTCCTACAGAACCACGTATTCAAATCGTCTAACAGAATGAGCACGCAAAAAGCCGACCGATTAGATTAATTTCGATAAAATTTGGGTGAAAATTTAGAATAACGATGAAAAATTTCCTAAATTTTCGAAAAAGGATCTCTTAAAATTAAAGTAAAACTAAAGTATCCAAAGGGATCTTTTTTCATCGTTACTCTGGAATTTCTCCGAATAAATAATTACAAAATGATAGAATATCTCCTTTCCACTAACAAAAATCTACGAACAGAACAAAAGGACCAAAATTACATCACAAAACGGTTGAAATATGTTATGCAAAACGCGAAATGGCGAGTAGTTTTCTCAGAGATTTTGTAAATTTCCGAGAAAAATCGACGCTAATGTTCACAGAAAATACGTATACCGTGAAACCTAGAATAAAAGTTAATGAGCTTATAAATTTCTAAACTCATAAAAGGCGGGTTTATTTTTATATACTAAGGAAATTTCTATTTTTGAAGGATCTATATATTAGGGGGTCCTCTAATTTAGGAGATCTTCTATTTCAAGTTTACGGTATTCACGAAACGTCCTATAAGGAATACGAAAATCACGAAAATTTACGGACTGAACACATAAAATTTCGATGTCACAGTTCCGCAAAATATCATAGTCAGAAAAAAATTTCGTTGTGACGAGAATCTTCAAATCATTCTCGACAACACCCAAATTGAATAAAAATCTATGGTTACAGATAAATGATAAATATATCGAGTATTTGCATTTGAACCTTGTATAGAAACAGACTGCGGGATATATCAGATGTATGAGTTTTTCGATTAGAATAAAGCAAAAGTAATGATTTGTTTAAAATAAATTGTTCTAGCTATTATTATTCCATTACTTCTGACTAGAAAATATGAGCGATTTAAAAAAAATAATTTAGACGAGTTTCCGCTAAAGTTAATACCTGACATTTTGAAATGTCACTTGTTTACATGGTCAAAGACTAGTTTGCTCGTTGCTTAGCATGTCATTTGAGTGAATATCGTTGCTTTCAATTCTTACAAATCTTACAGACTGTTGATACTGGGCAATTCAGCAGAAGCAGCCTCGATTTGTTGCCTCCTTTCCTCTGAAAGACTGTTCCCTTTCCGTCTACTCCTGGTAGTTTCAGCTGTCGACTTCTCACGCAACGCACTGATCGCTGTCTGAGAGTCTTTTTTTGTTAGGATGTTTTTGTTTCTTAGTTTGCAATAACTTTAAAAATGTTCCGAAATATTATGATATACTGTAATGAATTGGTAAAATAACTCATCTATTGTCTAAACTCTAATATAATAAAAGTAACTAAAATTTTATCATTGTGGATTTATGCATAATCGTCATCTCTTCACTAACCAATAATCGAATACAACACATGGAAATTATCTCTTCTTCAAAAATCTGCATATTTTCGTCTTTTCCCGGGTTTTTCGTTGCGCGACTAGTAATTGGAAATGAGTATGAGATTAGGAAAGGCAGCGAGCAAAGAGGGTAGGGGGATGAAAGAAGAAGGAAAGATGAGAGGATGGGATGAGAAAGGAGGAGTGGGGGAAAAAGGGGGTAAAGCTCAATGGACTAATGGGAAACGAATGCTTCAGAAGATGAGAAGAACCACAAAAACCCTCTATGGGACGAGGAGTGTTTCGTGCGAAAACATCAAGTGGGATAATTTCTTCGAATTCTATTCGTACTTTTTATGGATCATGATCATATGCGCATTCAAATTACTGAAGATTTAGTAATATCATTTTATCTTAGTTGCGAAACATAGGAGCGGTTTTGCGCACATTTTGAAAAGTCAAGAGAAGCGTACACGAATTCGTAATTGCAGTTTATTTTAAGACTAAAGGTAAAGAAAGAAGCATATCTCGTCAGGTTATTACGCTATTTAGAGTTAGTACATTTTTCATCTTTTATGAAACATTCTTACGTTCATGATTATGTTTGCATTAGTTTGCGTCCTCGTCTAACCTAATTCCTCTTTTTAAAACCTAGCTTTGAAACGTATTTTTTGAATTTTCTATTAAAATTTCTCAAACACCCCACCTCGAATCGTTTCAGATGTCCCATTTTCTGAACTCCTAATTCCCTGAGATCCGACTGCGCCAAATGTATGAGCTCTGACCCGCGGATTTCGTTCGACTTGAATTGTTGCGTGTAGTGCGACAAACCGAGTGAGGACAGCCACTTGCACACGTCGTCCACAGACCAGTCCGACACTGAAAATGGTTAGTCTTAGAAATCCGATTTTTATCCTTTTTTAATCTTCTTAATTTTCGTCAACTATTTTTCAAATTCTTCCAATAATAGCGTTAACTTAAAACAGCTTCAAATTACAATAAAAAATTATGAAAGCTCATCAAAAGTATTTGAAAGGCTCCAATATACCAATGGCTTGAAACTCAAATCATTGAGAATTAAAAAAATACTTGAAAACTATCAAAATAACAATAATTTTAAATATCCTAATCATTGAAAGTTCTCGAATCCGACAAAAATGATTTTTCACTAGTGATAATTGATGGAAATATCCGTTATAAATTATATTCATTTCAAAATCTTCCAAAAATAACTTCGATTTGAATCATATTCAAATCAATGAAAATCTCAAATTTGACAAAAATCACTTTTCACTATTAATACTCGGCAAAATAATATTACTGAACGAACCACATTTTAATTTTCTTTTCAAAATAACAATAACTTGAAACGTATTCAAATGATTAATAAGAAAAGTGAACATACCATCGGAATGTGCTCTCTGATGTTTCCTCCTCAGTCGTCTGCCAATCCACTTGATGAGTCTGCCCTTTTTCCTGCCCCTGATCTCCCCGCCTCTCATTTCTATCAGACTCGCCTCCTCGCGACGCATCTCCAGACGCATACTGTTCAGGGTGAAACGCCAGTGATCACTTTCTTCGCCTAAAAATGGAGATATTTGCAGCTTCAATTTATGATTCTTAAAATTCAAATTTGCGTATCGTAAACTGATTAATTTCTTTTGCCAGTCTTTCAAAATGATTTTTGAAAATACTAAAACAAAAATGATATAAACTTCAATTTTTTGCTCTTTCATATCAATTTTCAGGAAAATTTCTTTTATCACTTCCGGAAGAAATACTAGCAGAAAAATATATTGAAAAAAGCAATTTCCTACCCGAACAGGTCTGCTGCGAGGTTGAAGATGCGAGCTCGAAAGCGAAATGCGGCGCTTGACCCTTCTCTAATCTGGCAGTAGACCAGCCAAAGTGATCTTCCAACAAATCCAGCAGTCTTTCCACCGTCGCTAACACTTCTTCCCTTTCCTCGGTCACGTCTTTTGCGCTCTAAAATTGCATTTAAAATTTTTACACGTGACAAATAAGTCTCACGAACCTTTCTTATAGTCTTAAAAGAATTTAATTGGTTCTGAGATCTCTGTTCACACCAAATTTACAGAAAAATAATAACGCATTCAATCATCAATCTAGTTTAAAGAATAGTTAAAATATTATCAAATTTATAATTCAAAATAAATGCAGCAAATAATTTTCACCTGTTCCGCTTCCTGCTGTGCGCTGATAGCGTTGCTGGCCGCATCTAGAGCCTCTAGCATTGCATTCGACACTCCCAATCGGGTCATTTCTGTCTCCACCAGTCTGACGAATTCACAGGCTCTCTTCACGAACGACACCATTTCGTGCGTGGGCGTGGAGGGGGCCGTCGAACGCTCTTTTTGCTCCTCCCATTTGCGGAGCGTCGCGTCGAAAGCCTGAATTTTACGACTTTTTAAAATTAATTTATAAAAATTCTATAGCGCGTCTCGACTTAACAAATCGCTGACACCATATCGGAATTAGTTGTAAAAGTGAAACATATTTGAATAATTTAGAAATTTTTCAAAATCTATAAATTACCATCAACGCGCAAATCAAACTTGATTTTTTTATCAAAACCAGATATAAGAGTGGAACAAATTTGTAGTATTTCGACAATTTTAAAATTTATCAAAAACCATCAATGGCTACATCAGATTTTCAATTTTTATCAAAATAAGATAGAAAGATGAAACTTATTTCAAAATATGAACGTCAAATTGAAATCATACCGAATTCTTGACCAGAAGCTGGGCGCGATTTTTGTGCGAGATCTGCAGAATGCCGGGTGGCTGAAGCCAGGGCTCGCCGTCCACCTGAAGTATGAAAATTCTCATTAAAATAGCCTTTCTTGATTAATATAGGTTTCAGAATCATTATTTATCGAATGAAAAAAGGAGTCAAAATAATCTAGTTTCCATAAGCTTTAGAAAAGTCACAGGTAAACGGGGATAAACTAAAAGTAGTTCAACTCTAAATTCTTTCATCAAATGTGAAAGATAGCAAAATATGTTTCAAAAAAATCATATATAAAATCAATGTATCGAAACTCGATATTTCACTTATACGAAATAAGAAAAACTACAAAAAAAAAACTCGAACCTGAATCGGAATTGACTCTCCGCCGAGAATCAGAATCCTGACGTGTCGACACTGCGCGATGCGGTGATTCTGAAGTCGGACGACGTTTGGAACTCGGGATGTCGCCACGTGGATCACACCGAACAGAGCCACTACCTGAAAAGATAAAGTTCGAATTTTGAGGATCCTTAACTCTTTTACTATAATCATCACTCGCTCACCAATAAAAAGATGTAATAACATGTTTCTGAAGCATAAGAAAGAAACTAATGAAATTTATACGACTTATTTGTTAATCAAGAACCAATTCTTCAGAGTTCAACTGAGCCAATTGAAACATACACAAGAAAACTGAATGCTAAACTGTATCCAGACTTTAATTCCGTACTTTGAAATATTTTGAATTTACTATAATATACCCGAACATATGCAAAACACTAAGATACGAATAAGATCGCATCGAAACATACAAAAATAATTCGATAAATTCAAAAATATCCTCACCTCCAAAACCCGATCATCAAAACTTTGCACCGTGAACGAATCGTCTTTGGCCGTTCCCCAGAAATTCGCACCACCAGAGTAGGAAGGAATGTTCAGAATCACGATTCCTGAAGATCAAAATTTTTAAAAATAATAAAATAAATAGTAAAAATTGAATTTGAAGGTTAGAAAAGGTATATTTTTTGAAAAAAAAAACCCTATTTTGAGTAATTCGAGCTCTAAAATGAATGTTCTACCTTGTAAAGAAGGTAAATCAATCGGTACGCCATCACATTCGAGCTTGATCCTTTGTTCCAAATTTCGATATGTTCGATGCACCAGTTCCTTCCCGCCCAGCATACCGTACCACAGAAACAGCTTCGAGCGACTTCGGGTCTGAAATTTTGAAAAAATCAATCTTTTTTCTGCAGTATCGTTATTTCCTTTTTGAAAGAGAAAATTTGTCTTCTTCCTAAGAGGTTTTTTTTTCATTGTCACATCAAATTTTTCAAGACTTGCTTTTTTAATTTGAGGATTTAAAAAAATACCTTATCTGACTCTTCCCGTTTGTTATGGAATTCCAGCGCAATTTTCGCATCGAGACCAATCCCGAAATAATTGTTCATCACTTTCAGCTCTTTGTATTCGCGTCTGAAAAATCGAAATTATTTAATTTTAATATCTTCCCCTCGAAAAAAAGTTATTGAAGGTCTATTTCTAAGACGTTTTAAATCGAAAACTTGAAACGTACTCTAATCGCAAATTTTAAAAGAAGTTTGAAAAACTAGTTCTATTGGCAAGAAATTATCGGAACTTTTTATCAATAAAAGTTATATCAAAAACTTGAAGCACTCTGAAAATTTTGATCGTAACCGTTTTAATTTTCCTTCATGTTTAGAAAGATATTAAAATTTAACTTGAACAGTCTCAAAAGCAAACTTTTAAACCTACATAGGCGCTCTGAATTCCTTGTCCAAACTGGGCTCTTTCAGCTGGGGCAAATTCAGCAACAAAACCTCGGCGATCATCGAAGCGCCCGCCAAATTTCTCGTTGGAACCGAATTTCTGAAAAAAAAAATGAATAAATTAGAAAAAGATGAAAGTTTTACTTAGTCGTATAAGGAGCATCAGATTTGTGCCGTTCGTGATGCGGTTTCTTCCTGCCGTTCAGCGCTGTTTGGGTCCGCTCTGGAAATATTGACTTTTATAAGTTCAAAATTCTGATAAAGTAGAAAAATTTCAGACTATTAGTTTCAATAGAATATTGTAAGGATATTAAAAAACTGGAATTTTGGCGTTTTTGGGAAATTCGTAGCCTTTTTTTCATTTTCAACGTCATCTTATCAAAGAAAATGTTTGAACTCCCAAAAATTGAAAAATTTCGCGAATTATCGAAATGTAAATTTTCCAATGAAGAAATGAAGAAAGAAACATACCATACAAACTGCTATCGGAATGGCTGAGTTTGATGTCGACATTGGTGACTTCCTCATTGGTCGCGGTGTGCAGCGCGCATTCTGACTGCCGCTTCACCATTCCGCCCTCCGTCTCGTCGAAACTCGACGTGTCTTCCGTGCCGTTCGATACTTCCAACCTGAAAGATTTTTCCTTCGTATTTAAAGTGAAAGAAATTCGAAGAGTAATTTTCCTTAGAGTTCATTCATTAAAAAGCATCTTTGAAATATAATTGAATCAGAACAAACTTTTCGAATGCCTGTTTTATATACAGCATGATCCCAAAGGTGCTCGTGAATTTATGAACGATCTTGTTTTTCATTATTTTGTAGAAATTTCGAAGTATAGCAAATTTATCTACAAACATGTTCTAGAACTGATTCAGTTATGTATCGAAAGTTATTCATAAGTATGATACTTTAAAATTAGGTATTGTGACATACATCGCTTGATAAAATAAATAATACTCACATATTCGAACTGTCCTGCTTCGAAGAGGCATTCAGTGTCAGTGGTTCGAGAATTTCGATTGGAGGCAGTGCATTTGAAGAACTTAGAGCTGCAGACAGTTCTGGAAAAATAAATGCATATTTCACAAGTTTCAGAAATCATTTATAAACGCAACAATAAAAAAGACTTGATTAAACTCCTTTTTCGACTATGATATCAAAAATTTGTTAAATTTATGAAATGAAAAAAAAAAAAACGTTCGTGATATGTTTTAACAGTTATTCATTAAAGTAACTATCATTTTAAAATAATTATTTTGAGTTGCCTTAAGGTAAATATATGAAAAGATAGCCTACCGCAAGAAGACACCGTCTGTGACACATTCGGACCGACGTGTAGTCGAAATGGTGAAGGGGGTGGACTCGACGCGGAGAACGAGGAGACCGTCGAGTGCGAGAATTTGCTCGTCCCCGGCCCCGGAGTCGTCCGACTTCGTTTCTTTCCGAATCGCTCCCGTTTCGTCGCTGCGATGCCGGTGAAGCTGAAAATTTTAAATCATTTTATTTTTTTCAGATGGCCCTTGACGCATCACAAAAAGGAATTGTTGCCATTTATAGTAACTTTTTGAAACATAAAAAAATTTAAAATGTACATACTTATTTTGCGAGTGTATCCGCTTGACCGAAATCGTCATGATCTCGTGGAGCGTCTTCTTGAAGCTCTCGGCTCTGAAAAATTAAATTTTCAAGATTTTAAATCACCTTTTATAACTCTGATATACACTCTTCTTTTCAAAGCTACATAATTTTCAAATTTAGAAGAGGGAAGAAAATCCTTGAAATTAATTCTACGAAATTGTAAACATTCTTTTCAAAATCGCCACTATTTTTTAAATCACTTTATTTTTCTATTTTTCTTTCCTGATCCCTCACCTAGCAGTCCACTCCGACTCGGCGACGAATCCATTGGCGACATTTCCGTTTTCCCTCTGCTCGATTTTCTGGTCTTTCTGTTTATTCGTGGCGTCGAATGTTCGCAGCAAAACGCGCAATTTGCCCAGTAGAGTCTCGCTGCTGAAACATACAAAATAAGGAGAAATAAACAATCAAAAAATTGCATTTTAATGAAAGGACTTTTGATTTTTGGTTGTTTATTTTCCCTTATTTTCCCATACAAAACCAGGAGAAATAAACAGTCAAAAATCAAAAACCCTTTCATTAAAATTCAGTTTTTTGATTTGCACTTTGAAAAAGTCCATGAATATTTATGAACTTTGAAACTAATAGTCTTTGAACTAAAGTGGATTTAGTAGATTTCGAAATACTGAGAATATCGTGTTTGTTAAAAATTACCAGTTCATCCCTTTTTTTAAACTATCAGTGCATTGTTCAATTCAAAAACATTTTATACGTTTCAAAAATATGATAAAAATATGTTTGCAAGTAGTAATTACTTTGTGATAGTGCATCGGAAATTTAACGAAAAATGGAAATGTTCAAAGCTTTGATAAGTTCTATCTAACTGGTAGATAAGACATTCGATAGAGATAGTGATAAATTTCTGAAGTAAAATATTTTCAAAATTCTTACCAATTAGCGAAATGATCATCGCAAGGGCAGAGTGTCTTTGCGGTGTTCGTCCCGCTCGGCCGATTCTGATTCTCGTCGCTCGACGAGTCGTCGACTGCGTTGATCGCAGAACAGAGCTGGCTGAAATTTGAGAAATAAAAAATGAAATAGGCAGACTAAAGAGCTAGTCAATGCTCTATTGTTTTTCCTATCACTAATTACGAAACCTTCTTCAGAGTAAATCGAATAAGCTTCAAAATTACTATGGAGGTGCCAGCATATATTTGAATCAATGTAAGTTGTGCATTTTTTCTCAAAATTAAGACATTGAAAACTCACGCGACAGAATCGTGAACGTCCTTGGTTTTGTGTGCCTTGAAAATATCAGTCAAAATGTCGATGAGGATAGCCTCGTGCTGCTGGATCACCCGGGCCTCGTCGCCCTCCAACGCAAATATGCTCCACCTGAAAATGAATCAAGTATTTTACAGACTTCATTAAAACTCTTACTAATTTTACGAAAGAAAAAATCAAAAGAGATAAAAATGAACCAACTTCTCGAGAAGCTCAATTTGACCAAATTTTTATCCTCTGAAGTTGCAGAAGATATAAAATTGAAGACAAATTTTTAGAAAATTTCGACAAAATTCACGACAATTTAAGAAACATAAATTTTACCTATCCAGCATTCTGGTATGTGCCCGTTCCAAGACCCTAACGAGTTGCGGTAGCTGATTTTCATCGTAGAACGCGTGACCCCAACCGAGGACTCGAGCCAGATCATTTCCAGTGCCAAGAGGAAGAACGGCTAATTGGCACTGAAAAGTTATAATTTTAACTAAAGAAAAAAAACGAGCTAAAAATTTCATCTATTTTCTCTTATAGGAATTAGTTATCATTTTTCGTAAGACATTTTCGAAGTTATCTTTTTAAAAATACGAACCCTGGAATGCAGCCCCAGTTTGTCGATGGCGCTCAGCACCCATCCAACTGTACCGTCCCCACCACAAACCAACACTCGAAATGTTTCGAGGGCTTCGAAGAATGTCAGCCTGCAATTTAAATTTATATAAATCGGTTTACATATTACAACTTTGTTTCAGAAATTTAACATATTTTCTTTCTGCATGTGTGCTCTAATTCAATTAATTTTTCGGTTTTTTAAATGTAAAACAATAAAACAGACTTTTCAAAATTGTTCTACTCTTTTCCAATCTTTCATATTTGCAATTCGTTATAGAATATTCGGTCCATTTGTCATTTTAGTCTCAAGATGAAATTTAATTTTCAAAATGTCTGGCAACTCGCTTCACAAATAATCTGATGGTACGTTTCAAAAATTCCATATTTTAGCTCCTCAGTAGAAATGTAATTTGACAGTAGATCTTTTGATTTTTTAAATGAGTCACTCCCATTTCCCCATTTCATCTACCACTTTTTTAACTGATAATTTCCAAAGTTAGCAAAGGAAGTGAAAACTCAACTAGTGAGTAATTCGATTACCACTTCTTTCTTTTCACAAGTCTGATAACGAGTTTTTTTTTCGAAAACCGGAATACTGTCAAAATTTTGAAATGTTTTGAGGAAAAAAACTTCCGCTACGTCGACAAATTTGAAAAACAAATTTATCTGTATTTTAGGATCTCTAATAACATGATAGATAATGACAATCCTATTGAAAAGAATGCTTAATTTCGATTTCGATGCTATCATGTTCATTCCGACAATAACTCAAACACTTCAGAATCTTAATTCTGTCCATCCGTTTTAGACTAATTTATATCGATTCTATAATATGCACAAACCGGAACGTGCTTAACAATGCATCTCTCCTCTTCCAAATAAATGAACTTTCCGAAACCTACGTGAACTCCGGCGGACAGGCAGTGATATCGAAGACCTGCAGAGGGTTGAGCAGTCGACGCAGTTTGCGGATCATCCTTTGACCCTGACTATTGCCGCTCTTCGAATTTACAAACACGAGCAAGGGGGAGCCGCCCGGACATTCCCCGCCTGAAAATAGTAATTTTTTGAAAAAGTACAAACTTATCAAAAATGTCAAGAAAATAAATTCTTAAAGGCATGATTAGAAATCTAGGAAAAATGTTTTTTTTAATGAAAGAGAAAAAAACCCCCACCAATAGCATCAGTTCTGATTTCCGTAGACCCACTGAGAGTGACGGATCGAATGGCGACGGGCGAGAGGACGGACAGAGACGCGGGCCCGAGGGTGCAGCCGCGAGATAACGAGGACAGACAGCCATCGTGCACGAAACACGCGCACCACAGACAACGCCAATCCTGAAAATGAAAAATGGTTTTAAGAAAATCGTAAAATCGTATTTTTAAGGTAGTCAAATTTTTTAGAAAGCTTTGAAGGGATAATTTTAAAAATTATTAATTTGAAATTTTTCAAAAAGACATTTTCAACTAACAAAACTCACATCCTAAAATAAAAATAAAAAGCAATGAAAAACTCGTGAATTGATAAGTTTAATCAAATTGATGTTTTACGAAAACACAAGAGAGTACTATTAGAAAACGAAAAAGGCTCATTTTAACGAAAATTAGAAACATACCGAAAGTTTGAGCACCGAACCGCAGACTTTCTCACAGACCGCACACTTGGACGACATCGGTAGATTTCCTTCGACCCATTGATGCGACAGAATTGTGTTCTGAAATGGAGATAATTAGGCCAGTTAACTGAATAATTAAGTTAATTAGGCTAATTAACTAGCTAATTACCTCGGGATTGTTGTACTGAAGCCGTGGAGGAATGGACGATTCGACGGACCATTTGCACACGTCCTTGATCTTGCTCATGCACTTTTTGTGCGCTTTCAGCTTGCAAACTGAAACTGAGACAATTAGTCAAATAGTTAGGGTAATTATCTTTCATGACTTGGCAGAAATGATCTTTTTTATTTTAAAAGTATGTTTTAAGAAGGGCTGGTATAAAGAGGCTAAATTATTTCAAATAATACGTTTATCTGCTTCTTTTTAATTCATTTTCCAATATCGCAAAGATAAGTATGTTTGAATAGAATCATGCTTTCACAAATGACAATGTTTCAATAGATGCTGATAAAATACAGGGAATAAAGATAAACAATTCGCTAACCTCAGTTACTCAAATTTCAACTAGAAAATCGCTTACCGTCACACGAATATCCGTGCCAAGGCACTCCGGACAGCTTTTCCCGGCAGAAATTGCAGAATGTCGGTCGAGCGTGGTTCGCCTAAAATTTGCAAATTTCAAAACCCAAAAAATCGATGATAATTTAAAAAAATTAAAGATTAAAGGAAAAGTTAGGAAAATGTTTAAGCTTTAAATTTTAAAAAAGTGTCAATTTTACCGGTGACCATTGATGTTGACCAGAAGTGATGTCGGCTATATAGTCGATGGCTGAGGCCTGAAAAAATTCAAATTTCGTTTTTGGTCAATTTTTAATCCTCTGACCTTGAAAAATATTTTTCCCTTCTTTGTTAACACTACTGAATCTCAAAGGTGGGAAACTTTTCAATTAATCGCACTTTCTATGTCCGAGTTAGAAGGTTATGCTTCGAAAATCATGTAATTTCAAATAGTGCACAAATCATCGTTTCTTTCTGTTCACTGTAAGATATTTTCAATAAAAAGTACATAAATTTGCAAAATGATGGAGTATCAGTCAGGAAATTTTAAAAACGTCTCCAGAGACCAATTAAATCTAAATCTTTACCTTCTCCGGTAGTTGTTTGCGAACGGCTGCGAGAGAGTCTTTCCACAGATTCATCGCACTTTCCTGGCTGTTCTTCTGCTTTCGTTGCTTCCCAAACTCAGACGACTACGCACCGGAATGGCATTCTGGAAAATGACCTTAAAAATCAGTTTTGCAAAAATATCACGATGAAAAATTCGAAATAAAAGACAGATTTGAAAGTTTCAAGAAAGTCGCAAGAAAGGAAAGAAATGAATTTGGCAGAAAATATCCTGAAACAATGGATAAAAATAGAATTCGATGAAAAACCGAATAAAATATTTTACGGCCTATTTTTGGCAAAATTCCTGCCAAATTCTGAAATAGACCAATTTATAGGGTAATTTCATAAAAGAGCAGCAGCAACGACGAAAAGACAAGGACAAGGGCGAATAAGGGGGTGTGATTTATGAGGTGCGTCCGGAATTTTTTGGCTGATAGTCTCAAGGAAATTATGGGGTGAAATATTTCGGCCATTTTTCGGATCCTATTCCTTAACCCAGAAAAGAGAATTTTGGCAAATATTCTAAAGAAAATTAGGAAATAATTTATCCCAGACTCTTTCCTAGAGTTTATTCTTTAACATTGAAAGAAGATTTTCTGCAATTTTCAGACGATCAGAAAGAATCTTATCCAGAACGTGGGCGACGGAATAATTGGAAGGACGAATAATTCTTTGTATTTTTTTCGGGATTTATGACTTCCCCAGGAAAGTACATGCGAAGCAGAACTTTTCAGACTAGAAAAGAAAAATTTTGCCAAAAAATAATGCTAAATATCGGAGAAAATGAGAAATCGAAAAGAAAAGATTTTGACTCATCTAAACGGAGTTAAAAATCGGGGTAAACTGAGGAATTATTTTGGAAAAATGAAGACCTAGAATTGCACTAGTAATTGGTACCACAAATTTAGAAGCCCTGAAAAAGTAAAATAGTCGAGAAAAGCTAATCATCGCGAAACTCGACTATATTTCGGTTAAAGCGAAGAACAAAATGGGTTCACTTTCTGCCTCTTTGAATTAGACTTGGATTGACACAGTCAGCGCTATAAACTGGGGGAGATTCCGAGACCCGGAAATCGGAAACCCGTTCCGGAAACCGAAACTCCGAGACACGGAAACAGACGAAATCCAAACCGGAAAAGGCGCAAAATGGGGGATGGCGAGCGGGGAGGCTCTTTGTAAAATTCGCCGTGTTCACTCTCACTCTTTCGTAAACTTCAGAAATTTTTTCTTTCACACTCCTACTATTTCTTAAAAGGGGTGAATAATACAAAACGATAGGCGATGAACAGAGCGAAAAATATAACGAGCAGCGAGAGGAAAGGAGGCGGGGCAATTTACACAACGAATTTGACTTTGATGCGCACTAAAAACAGTTTCACTTTAAAAATGTATTTTTTCGTGATTTTTGCCATTTTCCAATATTTTGCGATATTATTTAGGTAAAATGAACCGTGCTTGGTCGCGGCTGCATCGGAACAGATCATGGCTGCTCGGCATTCGGCTAGCCTCCGATGTCAAAGTCAAGAGCTCCGATCCACTTCAGGTCGGGATTTCTCTTGAAAATTTTTATTTTTTGATGTTCTTCATTTTCTTTCTGTTATTTTATTTATTTTTTAATGAAAATATAGCGAAAAAGATTAGCTGAAAGTGGACAATAGCCACGGTTTCAATTTGAATCTTCAACTTTGGTGAAGAATAAATTTCTGAAAACAAACGAAATAAAACTTTTGCAATATTCCATTATTTTGCTCTCTTCTTTCACTTATTTCCCAGTAGAAATAATAAAAATGTTACAAAAAAGTACATAAAAATTATCCAGACGGGCGCCTTGCCGATGTTCGGAAAGTCCGACCCGAACCACCCAGTGACCGTGCAGCCGAACACTTCGCTGAGTCTAAAGCCGCTCCGCGCAGAGGAAATCGAGAAAAGCAGTTTGTCCAGAGGACTGGTTCTCAATAGGTTCAATAAGGTCGGTTTTTGTTTTACTTTTATTTTTTCACCTTCAAATATTCATTGCTTTAAAAAATGATAATGATGATGCAACTTGACTCCTGTAAATTGAAATTTTGAAAATCGCAGAAGTTAATCTTGAGAATTTAATGAATGTTCGCCAAGATGATCTGATATGAGCAGTAGCTGCCAGGAAGGAGTTTTTTACTTGTGATTTATCTGAAACATATCTATTTAAGGTTTGAAAACGGCATTTATTTTCCAGGACTTTTTCATTTACCCCGAGTACACCGAAACGGACGATCTGAGGACAATTCTAGGATATGTGGAAACGTTTCGACGGGATTTGCAGGCTTTGGGTTGGTTTTTTGTTCATTTTATTAAACTCAGCTACTCCCTCTCTTTGATTAGCTTTTCACCTTGAATATATAACTGATTTGCTCCTTTTGCTGAACACGCATTTCGTATATTTTTCTTCAAGTTTAATAAAAAAAATTCATTTTATAGAAAAAATCATAAAATATCGTAGAATTTTCACACCCACTTGGAACGTTCGGATAACCTATTCTCTTTATTCGCACCACGCACTATCATATACCCAAAACTACCTAAATTTTCAAATTCGTCATTTCCAGTTGACAGTGAGAGTGTGGAGAAGGACGGCGTTTTGACAGAAGACGTCTACAAAGTACTAGAACGGAGTGTGGTCTTCTCGCTCCCGATTCCAACTGAATACAAGGGACTCGCCATGAACCAGAAGGGCATTTGCAGGACTATGGAGGTGAGATTTCTAGAGGGCACAATTTTTTACTTCTTCTTTCTTGTTTTTTCCAGTTTATAACTTCAGAAAAAGATGATACTACTAATATTTATCAAAACCACGATAAATATACGATTTTTCGGAAAGTTTCATTTATTGAAATAAAGAATTTTTTCAGGAAATTTCCTTGGATTGGAACGTATTCAAGCGGGTGCACAATGCGTACACGTTCTCTCAATTCCTGTTGGCCTACGGTAATCAGGAACAGAAGGAGAAATATCTACCCCAGATAGCGGGTGGAAAACTCAAAGTCGCTTTTGCTTTGTGAGTTTTTTATTTTCTATTTTTCAAAATTTACTTACTGATGATTCATAAATCTTTCATTTTTGAGATTTCGAATAATGCAGCACTCAAATCTGAAGTAAATAACTACTGATTACTATCGATACTTCTAACCTAGTCATTAAGTTATGTTCGAAGGGATACAAAAGTTTTGGTCTCTAAATTCTCAAAAAGTTATACATTTCGTAAAATTTCAAACAAACCTGATTTTTTAAAATTCCAGTGATTCCCCCTGCGAGGTGATCGGAGGAGGTGATTCTTCTCGAATTTCCGGCGCGAAAATCAACGTCGTCGGCGACACGGACCCGGATTTGCTCATTTGCTTCCCCACGGATAATCGACAGGTTAATCTTTACAATTTATTACTTCTTTCAAGCTAAAAATACCATGAAATTTTGCTTTATCATGCCATCCTCTTATCTATCCAATAGTTATTGACTTTTTCATGTATTGTTGTCAAGAACTCGTCATTTCCAAATCGTTTTTTTCAGGGTCGTGATGCTCAAAGCTGTGTTATTCTGGAAGTAAAAAATCCCAAAACCTCGGACACGGTCAAATTCGAGCGACTACCCAGCCTCGGCCTCAAGGCTAATTTCAGTAAATATATTTCCCATCTAATTATAGATATACTAAAACTAATCGTTAAAGTATTTATAAAACGAAAAATGAAACATATTTTTGAGAAATCTTCCTTTTATTAACATTTATTTTTACACTTTTCTAATGTAAATTTAAAACGAATTAGATATTTAGATAGGTAAGACACGTGTGATAATCCCATTCATTCTCCGACAATGAAACATAATGAAATTCAAATAAATGACCATATAGTTGGTATTTCCCATTTGCAGTCGGCACTCTGGATCTGAACATAGACGTGCCCGAGTGGTGTTTCCTGGATACAGTCGGCATTAGGGCGCAACATTTGAAGGCCGAATTGCGTTCCTTCTCGCGACTCCACTTCGCTGCTGCAGCCATTGGCTTTGCGAGGAGGGCTATCGATGAAGTTACCACTGCCTGCAACACCACGCAATTTTCGAATATCGTGAGTTATCTTTTTTTGAATTTTGGGTAAAAATGAAAAAGCAGCAATTTCTTACTTTTACTGTTTGAAGGAGTGAATCTAAAAATAGAAGTTACCAAACTTTCTTTCTAACTCATCAGGTGAAAATAATTGGCTGATTTGGAAGAAAAAACTTTGCGAAATCTTTCTACCCTTTAGTCATTTACTGAATTATTTTCTGAAAATCGATTTTTAAAGAAAACTCCATGTTCAGATCGACACTTCTCTCGGAGAGCAAGCGAACGTGCAGAAGAAGCTGTCGGACGTCTCGTTGAAGTGCTACGCTTTGGAATCCGCGGTCTACTACATCGGCGGACTGATGGATGAGGGATTTCCCATGATCATGGACCTCGAGGTCGCACTGCTTCATGTAGGTCTCAAGAATTCTTAAAATTCACTTTTTAAATATTGCATTGAAGCTTTTTATTTAGGCCCCTTGAAAATTAAGTTTATTGTAAAGCAAATCAGGATACCAGCAAATCAAATTGTAAGTAAGGTCAATTTTATGGATTGGTTCTTTTGGAAATTTATTTTTTTGTTGCAATTTTGCATATTGATGTCCTGATGCGCTTTACAGAAAAAAGACGAAAATTTATTTTTTTTAACTTGAAAAAATTCAGTCGATGACAATCGAATTGCTGCAATCGTGTGTGGACACGATGATTTGGCTGCTGCCTCCGAACGCGCAGACTCACGCCAAAATAAACGATGTCATCGCTCTCGTTGCGCAGGTGGGGATACATTCTTGAACGAACTTTTTATCAAATCTCCACATATTCCCTGAGTTTAGACGTATTTTGAAACATACCTAAACTGCTATGACTTTTCAAACTATTTTCATTCTTTTTTCAAAGATGGATTTATTTTTCAGATGCGAGAGGTCGGTCTGAACGAGAATGCAGCGATGTGTGCAGTTTCGACTTGGGCCACGGCTAAACATAAAAGGTTCGGAAGCTTTTAGTTTTCTCTAAAATTCAATATTCTTCAAAGCCGCTTTCAAGTAATGAAAGCACTTATTTGTATGCATTGAAAATCGTGCCGTCATATTCAAGTTGCCAACGTTCACTTTTTCAGATCAGCAAATTACTTCGCCCGTTTCGTGAGATTCGACAAGGAGGTAATCAAACTGTCCCGGCCCCGAATTCAGCATTTCATCGCGGAACACGTGCATCCTTCACTTATGGTGAGCTTTATTTAAATTTACTTGAAATCACTATTCAACGAGATAAATAGTCTATGGAAGAATTTGTGAAAAGTTTGAAACATATTTTGAAAGTTTCAAGTTTTAGATATTTTGCATAGCCATTTTTTATTCCGATTATTCCGAAAAAAAGACTTGCTGGAATTATCATACATGTTACACAAAAGCCCTTCCGAGAAAATTGACCAATTTCTTCTATACCAACACTATTTTGCCTTTAAAATTGATCATACCTCAGCGGAACTGAAAAAAAACATTCAAATGAAAGATTCTTTTTTCTAATTATAATTTCTTCAGGCCGCCTGTCACGAAGTGGAGTATTCGATGGTCCGAATCGAGTCGATTCTGTCCACGTTGATGGAGAGGAACAACAAGGAAATCGAGGAGGACTATCACATGCTCGACACTATGGCTAAAGTCCTCAGGGTAGGTATTTTCATGGTTTTTTCGCTTCAAATTACATTTTGCGAATATTATCCCTGAAGAATCACTCTCGAAATATAGTTACGCAAAAATCAGATCTAATTTTTTTTGTTTTATATTTGTCATCCCCTTTTTTAAAGGATAACAAGGAAAAAAGAAGAGGGTGACAAACAGGAATGAAAATGGAATAACTTCGAGTCCGAGCCTTAAACAAACATTCATTCAAACCCATCTTTGATAGCAATCATACTGATTCTTTGTCGGAATTGATAAAAACAAAAGATTTGTATTTTTCAGAACAATTTCGCGATGGTGGCGTGCATTTCCCGTGCGTCCCGATCCCACTCTGTCGGTCTGCGATATTCCGACGACGAAATCGCCTGGGTCGTGCATTTGTGCGCTATGTAAGCCATTTAAAAACTTATTCTTGAGAGAAATTGCTTGACTGACTAATTCATCTTATTGTCTACTTTACGACATCTTTAAACACCGCACAGTTAGATAATTCGATGCAATTTGAGTTAAAATTTGCGAATACTGAAATAGAACGACACCAATTCTTTTACAATGCCTCTGGCATCAATATCCATCAAATCGCATATTTCTGCTCAATAAATATTTAAAAAAGAACTCGTAATTAAAAACCTGAAAGATTTTCTTTAGTTTATCGCGATCGAGTTTCTTCTACCTGGACTCGATGCAGCACATCTACGGCTTTTTCGACTACAATCCCGCCCGAATGAACGTGGGCCAGTCCGTGATCAACATGAAAGGATATAAAGTTGAGTCACCCCTCGAGAAGAATTGGTAAAAATATTACACGAATCAAAATATTTAAGTGGGATTTTGAAAGAATCTCATGTAATTAGAGAACAATTTGAGAACGGGGTCTTTTGAAACTTCAATTTCGAATTTGATTTTTTAAAGTTGAACTTTCGAATCTTCTCTTGAAACGAATACTATGAAGATCTTCAAAGTCCTACTCATGATGTGTTCATGTAGTTTGAGTTTTAGTGTAACAGTTGATTTCCTAAAAAGTTGATATATTTGATCATTTTTCAGCGAGTTTTTAGGAATCAACGATTTTAGGAAATTTTATTGAGATTTTGATAATTGTTGTTGTTTGTTATCGGACAATTTGTTCATGAGAAATTTGCAAAATAAACGATTAGAAGATAGATTGTATCATTCTCGATGACTTTGAAGGATGGAGTTTATTTATTGGAAAAAAAACGTGAAATCGCGCAATTTACCAAATTATCTAAAGAAGTGAAAAATAACGGGACAATAAAATTCAAGCATTCGCGCAAGAAAATTTGGATTCTCCACGAGAAGCATTCCAAAATTTCTTCGTCTACCCATAGGGTCGCCTCTAGGTCTCATCTGTTCTGGGACAGATAAATCTTCAAAACTACTCTCATTGGAACCAAAAAACTCAACTTCTTTATTTTTTCACAAGAACTCGGCAAAACCTTCAAATGCATAATACGATCAGGTAATAGAGAAGAAAAGAATGAGTTTTTAATCCTCAAATAAAAAATCAAAGAGAATAAGTGACCGGTAAAGTGAGCTCTAAGACTTGATGAAATGCTTACCCGAATTGAAGAATTGAAACCGATTTGAATGTGCAAATGAGATACTAAAATTTGACATGAAGTATAATCGTTACAAAAGTCATGGATTTTAAAGAAAAAAAAGCGGATGGAAAGGTAATGATTTTTACAAATGACGTGAAGAACGACCAATTGAAAAATCGTCAAATTGTCATAAAAATAAAGAAATAAAAGAGGAATGCTGATTATTAAAATTTGACATAAATTAGACGGCAACCTGGAAAAGTGAATGAAATAGTTGCATCCGAAATAGTAAAGAAAGAGAATCTTTTACCTAACAAACCTATACTATTTCGTCTACAACGATGCTACGATGCAACTACTTCTCCAAATTGTCGAAATTAGACCAGTTCTGTGGATTTGGTCGATTTTGGTCGATTTTGGACGATTTCAGTGATTTGATTGGGATTTTAGTCGGAAATGTCGTCCTCGGATTCGTCGTCGGAAGCCATGACGACGGACGGCGAAGGACTGCGCTGCTCACGTGCGCGACGACGCCCGCGGGACGTTGCTGGCAGGGCCTCTTCTTCGCTGAAAGGGGAAAATCACTGGATTTTTCTTAAAAAATAGTGATTTTTAGCGAGGAAGGATAATTGGAATAAAAATCATTTCCATGTAATTTCTAAAAAAAAAAACCCTAACCCAGTATCATTGCTGAAGATCTTCTTGACGATGGTGTGGCCGGCGTTGTTTTTCGCCAAATGGTACGTGTATTCGGGCTGGCAACCACGGATCAGCTGGTCAACAAGTTCGTCGTCGTGCGAAATCACGATCATCTGAATTTAAAAGATACCAATTTGTCGTTTTTCGATTTGATCATTATTTAGTTCTTGTAGATTCCGCCTTTTTTTCTAGAAAATAGCAAGGCGAAAAGAGAACGCAAACTACATAAAGGCGAAGAATGGGAGCAGGATCGATTTTGTTCGACTAACCTGGAATTGCTTGTACTTCTTCGACCTCGTATGCACAAGTCTGTTGAGCATTGCGGCCAGTTGTTCCACCTAAAATCGATTTGTTTTTTCAAATTTTCCAGGAATTCCCGAAATCCCAAATTTGCCGACCTTATCCCTATCCAAATTAGTGGTCGGTTCGTCCAGCGCGATCATGGAGCAGACACCGCCAAATGCATCAGCCAAGGCAATTCGAATCAGGATCGAGGCCAGCATCTGAAAAAATTCAAATTCCTCCATTTTTGGAAAATGCATTTGCTCAAAAAGTAGAATCTTTAAAAAAAAAAAAATGAACCTTTCAAAATAATTATTTATTAGACTCGTTTTTTTCATAAAATCTAAGAAAGAACCTTCTGTCCAGCGCTGCTCTTGTCGCGCATCTCAACCTCGATACCCCCCTCGACGACCATGTTGACACAATAGTCGTAGGCCGCTCGCGTTTTGCTCGCCTTGCCTTTATCTGCCCTAGAAATTACAAATCGATGATACAACTGATGAAAATACTCGAAATTGATAAGTAATAATAATCATTTTGATAATATCAAGGGTAAAAGTGATGATAATTGATAAGAAATTTCATTTAAAAAAAAATGATAAATTCTCAATTTGCAACCTGTAAGTAGCGTAATGACGAAATGATGTGATGCGAAAAGACCTGACGCTTTTTAGTATTTGGCGAAACGCAATAGAAATTAATAGGAATTGTGCAGAAAAAATCAATTCGTCAAATACTAAAAAGCTCTTCGTCATTCCGTCATTAAGGCATTTATAAACTGCTCTTAGTATTTATAAAAATGAGATTTTTGATGAGTCGATAATCAGACCTGATCTTGATGGACTCGATGTCAGCCCCATCATAGACCTCTCTCCACAACTCTTCCAGATTGTCGTTCACTTCGCGCATTTTTTCCGCGTGGAACTCGATCAGCTTCTTGTCCAGAACCGAGGCGTAATTTTCAATGTCCTGCAAACGAATTTTAAACCTCGATCTTTTTTTGAAAATTTTATCTCTACCCTAAAACTGATTTAAAAAATGTATAAAAAAACTTTGAAATTTATTATTTTGGACTAATAATTAGTAAAATAAGTTTGATTAATTTTTGAAAAAAAAAAATCCTAACCATGACAGCGCACTTGTTGACCTCGTTGGTGACCATCACCTTGCGCAGCTCTTCCAGAACGTTCTGGTACTCCTTCTTCTGCAGCTCCAGCTTAGCCTCTTTGATCTGGAATATAATCGGATTTTTCTGGAAAATTCTAGAATTTTAAATTTTGCACTAGAGAATTGTCTAATTTGGAGTCTAAAATTCAAATATTTGCTCTAGAAATTTCAAGACCTTTTTGCTTTTTTTCTAAAATATTCAGAATTTTTCAGATTCTCACCCCTCTGTGCAGTTCCTCCATTTTGCCGCCGATTCGACTGTTCTCCCCTTCGGCCTGTTCTTTCTCGGAGGAGTAGTTCTGAAATTCGATTAAATAACATTTTCTGAAAAAGATGATTTTTATCGCATTTCAATTTTAAAAAAATAAAAATCGAACTTTTTAGAATTAAAAAAAAATAAATTCTAAATATTTACATTGTGCTGCCGGTCTAGTTCGTCCCGGGACTCGCCCTGCCAGACGAGCTGCTGCAGCTCTGCTTCAAAGGACTGCGTTTTGGCGCTCAGCTCGATCACCGTCAGCTGGTCGCGAAGTTGGCGCCGCTTGTTTTGCTGAAAATGGTTTTCTCGAATTTGCACAATTAAACAATAATTAAACTCACCCCTCCCTGCAAATCATTGGCCTTTGCCTCTGCGTTGACTTTCTGCCTCTTGAGTGACTCGATGCGCGCATCCAGTTTGTCGCAGTCCGAATTCAACCCAGCCACCTAAAATTAAAAAAAATCAAATTTTAGCCAGATTTTAAAAGTAAAACGAAAATTCTCACTGTTTGATCATCGACCTGGAGAGCGGACAGCTTGTCGCACAGAGCTGTGAGGCACTGCAGAGCGTGAGTGATGCCTAGAAAATCGATATTTTTTTGAAGATCTGCTCTTTCATGATTTTTCTTTAAAAATAAAACAAAAATTTACTGCTGATTTTCACCGTCAGCTCCTTTTCCTTGACTTTATGCGTTGCGTCAAGTTCCGTGGCGAAATCGCGAAGTTTCTGGACTTTCTGGGAGATTACTGGATAGTCAGCTCTGGCCTGCTGTAATTCTTCATCGCATTGCTGAATCACCTCGTCCTGCTCGACGATCTGAAAATTGATTGATTTTCGAAAAAAAAAACGATTAAAAAATTCCTACCGTGTCTTCCAATCTCTTCTTTTCCATCATCTCCTCCTTGTAGCGATTCTCGGCGACTTTCAGCTCGTGCAGTTCGTTGGTGAGTTTGTTGCGTCTGCTCATCGCGTCCGTCAACTTCTCGCTCTCCGTTTCGCAGTAGGCGATATTCTCCTGAAAATTCGTCGTTGTTCTGGCAGATTTTTGTAATCACTCTTGCTTTTTGGTAGTTATCAGACAATTTTCTCTACTATTCTCAGGAATGAGAGTGCAAATTAGAAAGGGGGGAGATGGTAAGTAGTAGAAGGGACAATTTTTGGGCCGAGTTATTGTTTCCCACATCGTTACTTTTCCCTCACTTTCGTTTTCAAAGAGCCTAACAAAATGTGGGTGGATGAAAAATAACTCTGCCACTATTTCAAGAAAAAGTCATTTTCCAGACCAGCAAGTTCTGTATGTCCCTCCTGAACTGGTCGGCGTTGCGCATGTCGGACTCGAATTTCTGCAGTTGGGCGCTGAGTCGCGACTGCAGTTGATCGATCTTCACCACCTGCTCGTAGAGGGAGTCCATCAGCGAAACATCCGACTGGAACAAATCGATCAAATTTCCAATGTTTTTACAAAAATGATAATTTTCAAAAAATCTAGTTTTCCTAATTCTCAAAAAATCACAAATTTTACTCGGATGCTGTTAATGGCAGTGTCGAGGGCCTTGGCCTCATCTCTGTGAATGCAGAGTCTTCTCAGCTCCGTCTGCAACTCTTGGACTTCTTTTAGCGTTTCCGACAGCGTCAACTCCAGCTCTTCTTTCTTTTGCTCGGAGGCTCTGCAATTTTGGGATTATTGATTTTTTTTAATATATTGATCATTTTTTCAAAAGTATGGATTTTCATCAAAGTTATTGATTTTCAGGAACGATCGAATTTCCAAAAATTCACTTCAGCTGAGTCAAGTAGACCTTTGCCTGCGAGAGACGGGCCTCGTCGTCTGCGAGCAGAATCGCATTGCGTCTCAATGTCTCTGCCTCGCTCGGGGTGGCCAACGAGAGGTTTTGGAGCTGAAATAGTTCATTTTCAATTTTTTAAAGTCTCATTTTTTCCGTAAAATTTATAATTTGCATAAAAATTGAAAAAAAAAACAACTACCGTCTGAACGAAGGTGTCGAACTGCTTCTGGGTGGCGAATTTCCGCGAACAAAGCGGGCAGCAGTGTTTGTCATTCGTCTCCTCGCACCACGAATTGTAGAGAGCCTGAAAACACATCTTCCTCGTCAGATCAAGAGAGAAATTATTAAGCCAGAATGACTCTGCCGCCCTGACACTCACATAATGCTTTCAT
>LIAE01006334.1:193858-216643 GCA_002287525.1 Diploscapter pachys | reverse complement strand
ATATATATATATATATTTTTTGTATCTAATCTCAACAAGTGCAAAATTTCAATGCAAGTGAGGACGTCATGATATAAATTTCGCTCGTGCGATTTACTCCTCGTAAATTTGTTGTCCAACTCAAATGCTCCCTAGGTCTGCTTTTAATTTTTTTTTTACAAATTCAACATTTTTCAAAGAACTCTAATTTTCGACCTCCTTCCCCTCCATGGGGGCGAGTTTGGCGCGCGTTTCCTTCAGCTCTTTCCTCGTCTTTTTCAGCTTCATGATCAGGTCCTCAGGGGAGCAGTCGGCAATCTGAACTTTTCAAATAAAAAATCGAAAAATAAAACTTTCAAAATTCGATCATAAAAATATTTTTCAAAATTAGCCTTACCTCATTGATCTTGTTGTTGAACGCCTCGATTTCCTTCGCCAGTTTCTCCTGTTCTTCGAGAATGGAGTCCTTCTTGTTAATAAGAGCAGTGTGCTGAAATTGTTCGAGCTTGAAAAATTTTTACAAATTATTCTTTCCACCCTTCGAAAAATAAAAAATAAAAACTATCTTATCTCTCAGGAGAATTTTAAGAGTTTTTTTTCGAACCTGTAATTCAGCTCGGCGGTAAGCGGACTCGGCTACATTATACTTCTGTGCGATCACCGATTGACGGGTTTTGACAAGATCACTGAAAAGTGTTCATTTTCTTTAAAGAAAAAATACAAAAATAATTTTAAATCCTACCCCCAAGGTCCGAGAGTGTCATTTTCGTGCTCGAAAACCCGCTTCCACGACTCGCTGTGCTTGTCTTTCAGCTGTTTGAGTTGCTCCTCCTTCTCTCTGAAACAACTCTTCTTCATTTTAGCCTCTAACTTCAATTTATGCTAAATTTCTAAATTTTTTCATCCAATGATTGTTTTTTCATTAATTTCATACTTGAGCTCCTTCATGTACTTCTCGTGCTCTTTCTTCACCGACTCCGCTTCGTTCAAGCCTTGCAGTTTGGTGCGAAGAGTGTCCAGCTTAAAATATCTTATTTTATTTGTTCTTCAACTTAAAAAAAAATTTCTCAAATTCTTTCTATTTTTATTTGATCGCTTTTTTGAATTCCAGTATTTTCATCAGTTTACCATGATTAACATTTGTAAAATTCACCAGATTTTAGGGCTAGGGTGTATAGAGAGGAAAATAGAACTGGTGAATTTTACAGGAAGTCCAATATTGACTTATTCTAGCCTCCCTTTCCTATATCTAACTATAGTATCCGGCAGTGTCATTTAGTAACTATCTTTTTAGAATATTTTTGGCTGTTATCACTTTTGTCTCAAACGCTATTTCTCCTTTCTCTCGCTTTGGGTCAAAAGTACTCGCAGCTTTTGTAATTCTCCTAACCTTTTTCTGTGACTCGACCCTCTGCCGTCTGAGCAGATCGACACTGGACTCGTCCACCGCGGGACAACGCAGCAACTCGTTCTCTTTCTCAGAGATTTTGTCCGCCAAGGCGATCAGTCTGAAAAATCAAAATCTATTTTCCAAGCTAAAAATTTGATCCTCAGGAAAGATGAAAATTCAAATTTCCCCGTTAAAAGTCGATATTTTCTTAAAAATTGTTTTCACATTTTATATTTTTATGACAAATTAAAAATGTTCTTACTCGGTATTGTACTGCTCGATTCTCTCCAATTTGTTTCGCGCTTCGTTTGCAGTCGCCTGAGCCACTTGCAACTTCTGTCGAATGGATTCCTGAAATTAAATTTGAAAGTTTAAAACCTAGACTAAAAATAATGGATCTTAGAATTTAAAAATATTTCCTATTTTATATTTTTAATTTTGTACCTGAGCGTATTCCAGACGGCTCTGCTCTCTCTGCGCGTCCTCCAGGTTCTTCGCCACTTCGGTCTTGTTGTGCTGGTACTCGGTCTAAAAATAATTCATCTCATTATCTTTCTTTAATTACAGTTGCATAATTCTGGAAAAAATGTCAAAACGCGATGAATAAAGATATCAATTCTCTTAACACATCCATACAATAAGTATTAAAAGATATCAAATTTCTGTCCTTTTCCAACGTATATGGGGTCCTTTACAGATATTTCTATCTATTTCTTACATTGATAGCCTCCAACTCGCTTTTCGCCATCTGTAGTGCATTTTGCAGCTCGACTTGCGGTTCCTTCGCTCCGGCCAACCCGAACTCGTCCTCACACTTGTCGCGCAGTTCGTGGTATTCCTTCTCCAGGGCCGTCTTTTGCTGAACATTTAAAAATATAAAATTATAGTCCAGAAATATAAAACTAAAAATTTTAGACTAATTTCTAATGTTTTTTGCTTAGATCAAGTTGAACATTTGAAATTCAGATAAGAGATAGAAAGTCAACATTTAAATAGCGTGATAAGTTCAAAATCTAGATTTTTTGCTATTATTTCGACTCACTGTAGTTACCACCCTCTTTTCTGAGAAATTGTATGAAAAATAAAAGGGGGTGGTTTACAACAAAGGGTCATTTTTCCCACTTACATGGAGTTGTAGATTTGCCTGAGCTCTGTGCTCTTCCTTCTGCCTCTTTTCGTGAATGGCCCTGTCGAGTTTTGTCTGCAACTCTGCTATCTCCGTCTGCAGCTGCTGTCTACGATTCGCCACGTTTTGGAACTCGTCCGATTTCTCGATCTGCAAATGTTCTATTATTTTTATAAAAATGAAAGGACTCAATATTGTATCAAAATTCTTTAAAATTCAAAAAATAAGAGAAAACGAACATTCTCGAGCTCAGCCCTGAGTTCCTCCTCGGTGCCGTTATAAGGAAGGACGTGGTCCAGCAAATATGCCAGTCGCTCCTTGTCTGACTTCAGGATTATCGACTTTTCCTCTGAATTTATTTTTTTGTTTTTATTTTCTAAAAAAGATTTTTTTAAATACTGAATTTGCGCTGATTCTCGTCGTATCGCTGCACTTGTTCGATGACCTCGCGCATTTTCTTTGTGGCAATGCGGATTTTCTCCTGAAAATTGGAGACATTTGTTTAATTTAATAAACTTTTTCAAAATAAAATAAAATCAACCTTCAACTCCTCAACTTTCGCCCTGCCCCTCTCGAGTTTCTTCTCGCACTGTGCCTTGTTCCACTCGTGCTGTAGTTTGTTGTTCAGCCGTTCGCCCAACTTCAGCGCCCTCTCCTCGTTCACTCGAAGCTCGATTTCCTGAAAAAAAAATATTTTTAAAACAAAAGGAGAACGATTTGTTAGAAAAGGGATGAATTTTATGTTTTTTTTTTCTCAGAAATTTTCAATTTACCAGCTCCTTCTTGTACTTCTTCATAGTCTCGATGGCCTTGGTAAATCGAGTCAGCTGAAAAATCTCGTCGAAGCGCATTTTCAGTACCTTCGGATCGCTCATCGGCCTGAACATTAAAACTTTAAACAAAATTTAAACAATAAATATTCCTTTCCGAAAAAAAAAACTAAAAATGTTCAAATCCCTCTTCAGGAAAATATCAAATTTTTAAATTTTTTTCCATTCGAAGTCTACAGAAATCATTTTTTTTCTGCAAAAATTTGAATTTGGCCCTCACCAAGTGGAGCTCTCCTGGTGACAGAAGATGACGTTCTCGAGGATGGCTGGCGGCAGGCCGAAGAGACGGAGAATCTCCGAGCGAAAATCGACGACCTTCGCCGAGAGACTCACTTTGTTTCCGCCCTCAAATACACATTCTCTGGTGTTTTTTTTTCAATTCAAATTTCTATCGGAGCCCAGGAATCATAGGTCCGTAGATTTTATCATTTTAACTCGAGAATTAGGTTTAACCAGGATCTCGAATAGTTTTCGATTGTTGTACCTGGTCGACCTTCATCAAGGTGGGCTCCTCAGTTCTGCACTGCACTTTGCGGTTCTTCTGCAAATGAGGAAATAAAGTTTTTTTTTCTATTTTTAGATTATTGAGAATTTCTAAAAGAAACTTTTATGTCATTTTTCCTTAGAAAATCCATCATATTCTGGCTAAAAATTAAAAATAGGCTATACTTAGGGATTTTAGATTTGGAAAAAAAAATCTCACGTTGATGGAGGCACAGAGTCGCTTGATGGCCGTGACCTGATTGCCCTTGGTGTCCCTGAAGAGAAGAGCCACGGACGCGTCGACTCGGTTGATTCGGGCGATCTGAAAAAATAGAATTATATTTTAATTTAGATTTTACTTTATTTGAATTTTCTTTTATTTTAGCTTTTTAATGTAAAAAGTGCACTTCGAGATCCTGGACGAACGCGTTCATCTGGCCGGGAGGGAAGGTGCCGGTCGCGATGTATCGCAGGCACTCGATGATTGTCTGAAATTTTTAATTTTAAGAATGTTGAAATCTTACTTTTCTAGGTCAAAAAATTACATTTTTTTTAGTTCCAAGTTCAAACAATTACTGAAATATGAACTTTTGAGGTCGGAATTTTATTTGTTTTTAACTCTCTGACCGTTTTGCCAGATCCGTTCGGACCGGAGAGGATGGTGAGTGGCCGGAGAAAGCGGATCAGTGCGGTTTCGCCATCCGTCTGGCCGTAGCTGCGGATCCCAGCGATCCTCAGCTGTTCCAAATACGCCATTTTCAGGTGGTATTTTTGGCTCTGAAAGGAGACTTTTTTCCAATTTCGGCTCCTTGTAGTTACAACAAGTTTTTGGAGAAAAAGAAATAAGAGAAAAGAAGATAAAAGAACGTCGATGAAAAAAGAAAATGAAAAGAGAATTAACTACAATGAAACTTTTTCACGAATTTCGAAAATACGACTCAGCTGAATTAAAAAAAAACGAGAAATTTGAACATAGAAAAGGGAAAACGGAGCGCGAATGCAGTGAAATTTGAAATTTTGCAGGGAAAATTTTTTAAAGTCGCAAAATTCAAGCGAGTAATGAAGAGGAAATGGGTACCTGACGAAAATGAATTTGTATTGCGCGAAAGCACAAAAACTGGGCATAATTTGAAAACAAGAGAGCGCTTATACTGTAGGAAAAAGTAAGTTGAATGTAATTTGAAAAGGAAGAAAAATGTAATCTCTTTAGAAAATTCCCTGTTGAATAGAAAGATCAAATCTGTGCAACAAAAATTCTCTGACAATTTTTCTTAAAAAAATCGCTTGTATCAAAAACTTTGACAAATTTATAGCATGCTAAAAGTGCTACGTAAGCCTGACTTACCTAACTATCTTCCGCAAAAATACAAAATTCCTAATTAGTCATATTAGAAATTTATTAATTTCACAAATTGGTTTTTGTTTTTCAAATTAATCATAAAAAATATTGAACCCTTCTGACAGATCTATTGGCCTTGGCAATTCGCAACGAAAATTTCATTAACCTGCTCATCATTGCATTTGAAATGAATTGTGAATTAACGTCGATTTAATCAAATCGAATTGATATCACCATCTTGGGGACCTTCGCCTTTATCTACCCTCATAAAGATAAAGCTGACAGGTTGATGTCCGAATGCTCAAACTGAAAAGAGACGAATAACGGCAGTCAAAAATTGATTGATTGGTTTTAAATGAACTTTGACATATTTACCTCTTATATTTGAGAATGAATAATGTTATATCAATCATCAAGAAGGATGGTGCGGAATAATTAAAGATATGGTACTGAATTTTTAAGAAATGAAATTTATTGGCACAAATGTTTCAATCGAAAGCTTTCGTTACTTCTCGGAATGTTGTATTCTAAATTTATTCACTATGGTACCACAAAAATAGCATGGACTCATCGTGTATGAGCACCAAATTATAATTAAATCAAGATTTCATGTCAATATTCTTTACGGAAAAAAGATTTATTCATCGAAAAACAGTTGAATTGTGGATGAAGGAAATAATTGCACAAAACTCGGATCATTTATTGAGAATGCGGTAAAAACTAATACAAAAATAGTGTTCCTTATTTACCCATTGTTATTTGTTGTGCAGATGACGGCTAGAACTGTCGTGCCGTCAACCGTACCTCCTTGTTGCACGTAAGTGCCTGTGGTTCGATCGCAAACGAGATTGCTGAAGTAATCCGCGAATCTGACAGTGATGCTAGGGGGATTGTCGTTATTGAGTGCCCACGAACAGATAGGGTCCGAACCTAAAATCATATTCAAAGTTGGTTAAAACTCATAGTTAATTTCCACCCTGGATTCAAAGTGCTTGCGGTTGCTATACGATTACTCCCGAACAGAAATGAACACATGTGCACGACCCCGCGGAAGACCGAAGACACGGTACATCGACACCGTGAAGAAAGACATGACAGATGCGGGACTAAGGGAGTGAGACGCGAGGGATAGAAAGAAATGGAATAATAGAACTCATGTAGCAGATCCCTCCACATAGAGAACAATGCTAGGAAAAAAACGAATGGAAAATATAGTGAAGAGGGTCCAAAAATTAGATATGAAATTCGTCATCAGATTTGGTTGAAGCGATGCTTCTAGATCTGCACGTGCATTTCTCATCAAGGTTAACTTTAACTCTTTGTAGCTCGTTTATGAGTCTTGTACCTGGAGTGGTTTTGAGCACCATGAATGCGTAGGTGTACAAGTCGTGATCGCAATCGATCGCCACACTGCACTGCGTCATTGTGGATGTGTTAGTGATCGTATAACCGGCACCAGGGGACAGCGTTGGATCTTTGGAACTGCACGTACTCGACCATTGAGCCCAATCATACGGGGTTGAAGCCGGAAGGTTGCATCCACAGCACACACCTAAGATTGCTTTAAACTTGCAAGAAATCAAGTAACTGCTATTCTGATCAAAACAGAAATAGAAGACCTTTGAATTATACGTACCCGAGAATCGTCCGATAAAAACTGAGTATACATTGTTGGTAAAAAGAGAAATCGCAGTAGAGAGAAGTTCTTAGACATCTTGAAGGAACGCACAAAAGCACAACGATATTCAGTAATAGAAATTTGTGGTCAGACTTGATTCGGAGCAAACATTTACCTTTCAACAAATTTTCAAGAATTTTAAACCTTACCCATTCCATTGCACGGATCTGTAGTGGTCATAGTGGTCGTGGAAGGCGTGGTCGAAGTCTCAGTTGTTGTCGAAGTCGACGTGCTTGTCGAAGTCGGCGTGCTTGTCGATGTCGACGTGCTCGTCGATGTTGAAGTAGAAGTTCTGGTTCGTGTAGTTCCAGGAGAAAGGGTCGTGGATTCGATTGGCACGAACGTCGTTGACTCGTTTAACGTTCCTTCAAATTGTAAACTGATCCAGGTGATACGATTGTAATGAAAATGCTGATGATCTCCAATCGACAGAATGGACTGTCGAGATCGTCGTTGTAATCAATCGCATTATTTTGACACTAAAGATCAAATTTTCACGTGAAATGCGAAGGGACGAAATAAAATTGACAGAATTTGCAAAATTCGAACTCGGTATCGGATTTATAGGCTTTTCGACTTTGTTAGTGTCTGATTACCATCAACGGTTATATTTTTCATTAAATTTTAGGATTAAGGAAAGCAGAAAGGAGAGAAATTTTAAAAAAATATATGTAATAACAAATGCAGCCGATGAAGGTAGTCTTAGCTTTATTAACAAATACAAGAAGTCAATTTTCGGAATTCCGCATCCGCTACCGGCGAGATCTATTGCCATTTTTACTGGGAAAAAAGCGATTAACCTGGAGTGGTCTTCATGCAGCAGTAGATGGGCACTGACAGTGTCGCAATAGTCACGGAAATCCCGACGATGAACAGTGTGGAGAAGTTGTTAATTTTCGGGGAATAGTTCGGAAGGCCGGATCGATCCATCGCCCGCATCAGTCGCGTTTAAGGACAATGCCATCAGCTTCATCTGGCGGTCTTCCCCATTCCCCTGGGTTTGCTTCACGATTTCACGAGAGACTAACTCGCTTTTATCGCTTCTTTATCTTTCCCCTTGTGAGGTTTTCCACTATCTTCCCACCAAGGCCTATTAGATGAAAGATAAAATGTCGTCAAATTATGAAATATTTGTAAAAAATCTTTGATGCTAAAAAGTTATGGTAGAGGATAAAGATTACGATATTTTACTGGGAAATTTTAATTTTGCCAGGAAATTATTGCCAGTTCTAGCAGTTTGAAAAGTGGTGAGAACTCATCGAAACAACCAAGACCTAACCGGTTTGGGAATTAGGTATCTCGGGAAATCGATCGACTAATAAAATAGAGAAGTTGGAGGTAAATGAGAAAGAAAATGGATTAAAGTTGTAATAAAACTGCATAGTTATACATAAATCGATGAATTTATTGAAACTACTATAACAAGGAAACTCAACCCGGATCGATTTTTTTAATTCTGTTTTGTGCTTAGATTTACAGACAAACTAGTTATTTATGAACTAGGCTTATCGCAAGCATATTTTATGAAATAATATTTTTGTTTTTAAAGGTCATTTATTGAAGTTAGAAATTTGACATTTATTATGCAATTGTAGCTAGATTTGTATTCGATGATGAATTAATTTCATTATTACGCTTATTGTGGTTGACCATGGATGTCAAAGGCCTCAGTCTATTGTTCCTTCTGAAATTCATGTCAGCTGAGTTAAGAATTACGCAATTAACATCTAGAAATTAGCCATTTTTTATATTGTAATTTCATACATTTTCGAGAAATATTGTCTAATGGCTTGGCGTCGTTTCGGACTAGCAACTATAAACGAAAGTGGCATAGTTATGCACAACAAGTATCCATCGAGCGTTCGTGAATACATGAAAGTATTGCTATATAATATGTCGAAAGTCGTCCATGTTTGACACCTCGTTTTGTTTCATTTTGAGCACGCTTTAAATTAAGAGTGAATGTCAGGAAAAATCAAAGTGCTAACACAAGGGTGCGGAACAGGGGTCCTCCGAGTTGGCTGATTTTTTTGCACACGGAGGTATTCTGATGCGCTGATTAACGCTATCTATTTCGTTTTTCCTAATGTCCTTAACTAGGCGTAATTAGCTATTTAATTGGAACTGCTTTCTGCAATGAGAAACGACGAATCTTCGTTCTACTTTATTCGTTTGATAGTTCAACCCCAGGGGTGAATGGAATCAGGATTTTTGAATTTTTCGTTAACTTCAACGTTTATCAGGCTTCTTCTCGGAAGAAGGTATTTGGAGCGTTAGCTAGTATGATTAAAGGCATTAGGGAAAAACAACATAGAATAGCGTTAATCAGCGCATTCAGAATACCCTTTCCCTTCCCGTGTGCGAAAAATCAGTCCCTAATAATTCAATTGTGCTCCTTGTGAAGTGCGAAGCACGAATGGCCCAATTGGTAATAAACCATAAACCATTAGATAAAGTTATTCGTGTGAAGTTATACTACACTCTGAGAACTTATCGCAGTTCTATAATCTTTTTCTCACAGATAAATTTCCATATTAGTTAATGCAAAATGTTGAAATTAGGTTTTCTTCATAGTTTCTCTCTTCATGATTTACACTATTTTCCTTCCAATGATCACATAGCTATATCTTTACTTCTATAATATGGTAACTAGAGTTTCTGAAAATTCTGTAATCAATTGTAATGGAAATCGTCATTAAAGAACTCCTGATAATCTCATTCTTCATAGCGAATATCATAGTGATCGAGTTGGTCAATTATCTTGCAGCTTACAATTAGTCATTTTTCTCTGCAAAAATAATCAACTATAAACCAGACTCTTTGAAAACATTTATGCAGCAATCCTGTAGAATTTCAGGCAAGTGACGTCGCTCATTCATCAACGATGCCGAATAACTCGAAGCACTACGATTTATTCCTCAACCCAATTCATTACTATCAAACTTACATTGTTTGCTGCATGTCGATCACCATCAATAGTGCACTCATCTACGTGATTCTGTGCAAACCTCATCAGAAAATTGGCAACTACAAATACATTTTGCTGTCATTCGCTGCTTTCGATATCAGCTATTCGATTGTCGATGCGATGACGAAACCGGTTCGTTTTCTTCCGTTTTTTCGAATAACAAAATGAAATATGATAGTTATCGCAAAATTTAACGATAAGATATCTTCCTTTTTGTGTTTCTTATGATACGTAAACTCTAGCTGTAATATGAATTTGAAAAGTTTATACAGTTTTGTGACTTTCGAAGAACACTTTCATACGTGGATAATATTTTATTATATTAAAAATTAGTAGTTCGACACAATAAGTTGTGCTTTAATACTTCGTTCAAATAATTGAATCAAGGATTTTATAAAAACAGGCTATCCATTTCGTGGGTGCCTGCTTTCTCGTGATAACCGCAGGCGGTCCATTTGCTTATCCAGCTCCATGGGGCGCTTTTGGAGCCACATTATTTTGCACATTCTTCTCGATTTCATTCACGATTTTGGCAGTGCATTTCGTCTATCGCTATATTTCGACATGCCAGTAGGTTTTGTCAGAGATTTTAGCAATTCCATAAAATCTTCATAAATTATTCAAAAAGTGCAATAGTTGTGGAAATTGATCCTCACGATTTAGCGTCAGATTCATGTTTCTATTTACGAGAAAGTATGCAATAATTTGGTTCATAGCAGTAGCTGCATTGGCACTTGATTATGGTCTAACCGTGTGGTTTACAATGTACCCAACTGAAGAGGTTAGCCTTTACGAATATTTTCTAAAAATATCCATATTCAGATTTACGACGTAACTAATGATAGCTTACAGAAGTTGTTCAATATTTCATCGAGAGATTTGGGATTTATTGGACCATTGTATTATGTAAATTTTTCATTTCGATTTCTGAAGCTAAAACATTTCGAACTTTAGACGATCAAGGACAATGGCTCGTATGACATTAACTGGCGTGATAGTCTCGGCTGTACCAATCTAGTTCTCATAGAGGTAAGTGTTCTGAACGATCATTCATTTCCTTTCTCAAACAGAATTGCATTATTCCAATCTAGCCATATGTTTGCAGATGTTTACACTGGATACTATTCTATTTTGCGGCTATCAAATTCATAAAAGTCTCAATAAATTCAGCAATATGCTTAGTGACCAAACACGAGCGCTTCAACGCCAGCTATTTACCGCTCTTTTGGTTCAGGTCGGATAATTCGACTATCTTTGCATATATGGACAAATTAAGTTGTACATAGAAATTGATTCAAAACAAGAAGCACAGAGATTACTTATTTTGAGCATTTAGCAGTAAATAATCTTAACGGACTTTTAGACATTCATACCATTATTCTTCTCGTATATTCCATGCTGGATTAATTTTGTAGCCCCCGTCTTTCAAATGTCGTTCGAATGGTTCGCTTTTGTTCAATTTAAAAGATGCTATTAGATAATCAAAGTTTCTAGGTTGAGCAACGGCTTAATGATGAGTGCATTAATGTATTTCCCAGTGGCGGATTCTCTAGCTATTTTGTACTTCGTCAAGGATTTTAGAAGGGTAAGAAAAGATCGTTTATAAAAAATTGTATGCAAGAGTTTAGACATTGATAGAAAAGTTGGGAAAACTATTTGGGGTCAAGATTACCAATAATGTTTCGGATTCACACGCAGCGACGTCTAACAAAGTTCTTCCAAATCCAAATCAAGAATGTGCGGGAAACGGCTAATGAGTGCATAGATTCGAGATTAATAAACTAATCTATATGCTTTGATAATGGAATAAATAAACGAAATTAGCAATGCGTTGTTGCCAACATATGATCGCACTAATTATTATAAAATTCTCCTTTCATTAAGAGTGGATGTCATCAAAAACTAAAGTTTTAGCAAAGGGGATGTTTCCAGGGGTCCGTCGATTTGGCTGATTTTCACATATGTTGTTCAGTTTTCACGCTGATTCTCATGGTGATAACCGTTTTTCACAAAAATGAAGTCCTACATTATTAGTTGCAGATCCTTTCTGAATCCGGTATAAAGCATGATCGAAATCGGTAAATGATCAGAATGTAGGCACATTAGTCTATTAAAACTAGCTTGTTTTCCGATGGAGTTTCTTCGCTCAAATTAATACTTTGTAAATAGTAGTATTGTTTCAATTACAATTAGTCCGAATTTTATCTTACAAGACAAGATGCTAAACTTTGATATCAGCTATCTTCGAACAGAATAAATAAAAGCAATGTTTTTATTGAACATTCGACAAATTAGACAAATTTTCGGAATGCATTTGAATTGACCAAGTAAAATGAATAAATCAATTCAAATAAAAAAAAGCTAAGCAGTCATGAGTTGTATAAACTTTGCCTATACATATAGAACGTCTTCTCACATTTTACCATAATTTTAGATCAGTTTGTTGGCACTTGTGATGATAATAAAATACTATTCGAGTTCAGCTGCTTTGGACGATGAGGTGTAACTTGAATAACTTTGACTGATTCTTTGTTAGTCGATGATGTAGTAGTATTGCTCTTCTAAAATTGTTATTTTTCTTTTACATGCATATGTACATAAACTACCTTGATCAATCCTTTCATTAAGAAAAACATGGTAATTATTTGGAGGCATGGTCCATTTAGGTAAATACTGGAAGCAATGTCCTGAAAGTTTTTGTAATGCTTTCTTGGTAGAAAATTTAAATTATTCTAATGTGGATCCATTTCTTATATTAGAAAGGTATACTGCTCAAGGTTTAGTCAGAAAACAATTCCTAATTTTACAGTTGCTCTTTCTAAGCACATAACGCGAAAGAGGTATTTTGGTTCCTTCAGGCACGATTAGCCGAGTTCTATTCTCAAAAATTCAAAGTAATATTCATGTGCTTCCTATTCAACGCAAAAAATGTTGTCGTTTATTAAATAATGGTAAGGTCGAAGGATTCACTATTTAGAACGCTCCTTTAGGATTTCTCAGCACATATTTTCAGGAATATGTTGGTAAAATAGGCCTTTCCATTTCTTTTGTTAGTTCATATGAAAATTTGTTATTAATAATGCTTACGACTATATAATATATCACATTGTTTAACCAAGGTGTAGCATTGTCCAAACATCGATCTAAAATATTCTAAGTAAGTTCTCTCAAACTTCTAACTTTGAAGCTATGAAACTAGTTAATTTATGTTATTTTTCGTTAAATCGTGAGCAATTTTCATTGTTTCAAAAAAATTCCTTCGATACCATCGTTCTTTTGGGTAAACTCACTGTAACGAATCTCGGCATTTTAAACCAGAGATTGGTTATAAATATAAACGGATGTGTGATTTAATGTATTAACCAAGTTTGAGAAATTAATTATTTACACAGATTCGTCCTCTTAATACTCATTACGTATGGAAAAGTTATTACAACGAAAACATAATTAATTTTGCACAGGATGTTTAGGATATAGAAATTAAAAGATTAAGAGAACATCCTACCTACACCCTTCGAATCAATACAAAAACTGTATAGTTGAAAAATAGTTAAATCACTTGCTACCAATTCGCATAAAACCTAAACGTTATACATATTCATTTTCAACATAATATGACGCAACATTGACCGGGCTAACTTACATGTGCCATCAGACATCGATTTAAGCGTCGTTCAGAATTTCTTGCACTTGGGCTCAGATTACCATACGAATTAAAACGCCGCTTTAGATAAATAAACGCGGCAATGCTAATTATCGTCTGAGCATAGCTTGTTATGATCGGAACTATTGTAATGTAAAGGTACTAAAAATTATCTATTTAGTTGATATTAATAATTTTTATTTTGATAATATTCGTTTAACTTACAACCCATTGATCAAGAGCCGTTGCATATAATTGTATATCAACAGTATCAACAATTCGATAAACGCTCAACCAGGTAATTGCAAAATAAATTAATTCGCTGGTACAGCCAAAAATAATATGAAATCCGGCCAATATCCAAAATATAATGACAAATAGCTGAGTTATTTTTTCGTTACGGTGACTAAATTGAGTCATTTTGCATCAAAACTGACATATGTATGTGGAAGAATCCCTAACAGTGAAAATGTCCTAGCCCTATATATCGTAACTGCAGTCGAAACGAATCTTATGGCCATCATTAACCATGTATCTTGAAGAATAGAAAATAAATCATATAATAACCTCTAAAATTCCATTTGCCAGCTGTCAATGCAAAATTTTAACTATATTAGATTTAAGCCAACTTTATATGTAAAATAAATTTAAAATGAAGTAGTGTTTTAGTTATTCGGAAAAGTTGCGACAGAAAAGTAGAGACATTATGGTGAACTAATGTATGGAAAACTACAATAATACGATCCATACTATTTCACAAAATGTTTACACTTTTATGTAACAACGCAGATGATATTTTAAACGATTCGCTTAAACTGTAGATAAATATTGATTGATACACGTGACTAAAATTTTAAATTATGTTACCCTGTATTTGTAATCCTCTCGGCAGCAAAAGGACAAAGTATAATAATAGATAGTAAATGAAAACTAAAGTATTATTATGCTCCAATGCATATATTGAAAATTGCATCATAAAATAATAATAGTATAAAACTTACAATTATCGATGAACAGATAAAATAGAGTATATTTAGAATGAGTAAGATAACTATTAATTTTTCGAATTATGAAAAATTTCCATGTTTTCGAAATAACCGATACATCACAAATATGGCGATAAAAATCGGCATCAATAAGATGATACGAAAAATGGCCAAGATTGGATATCCTATAGATTCATTTATTTTTGAGGATAACATCGATATAAAACTATCTAACTAACTTATAGGAAATTCATATCGACGAAATATAATATTTTTCCACGCAACGATGAAATCGTAAAGTAATGTATCTGATGTTAAAAATTCTAAAATAGTAAATCGTTACCGAGATTTATAAAGAAAAAGCAATGCAGAATAGTATGTAAGAATAAGTAAACTGAAAAATTAATTCACCTTCACAAAAGCCATAATCCTCTGCATGAGGCGTAGGTTCAGAGCACCGAGGCATTCGATTCTGCGAATTATTTCTCTATGATAATAATAAATCTGTAGAATAGCAATTGGAGAAAAATGATCTCAATACAGTACGATTCAGAAAGGGTAGCGCTTTCAAAACAAAAATGGTAAAACTTGAAATGGATCGAGTAACAGTGCAAGACGTTGCTTAGGCAATCAGCCTTGTATTTATAGTACTCGCCTAACTTATAATTTAGTGTAATTTCAGTTTCAACACTCCAATTATGCCCCGCCCTATGTCTTACGAAACTATTAAATTTGTATATAAAAGTTGCAGAAGGCGCGAGATTAGAGGATCGACTTGCTAGATAATCAAAAATTATACTTACGTTAAGAATTTGTCTGCCAGTTTAAAAAATGAATTAGTTTAGGAATTAGGTGATGTGCTAAAACAGTGCATAACTCATCATCAGGGTTGTTTTGCGGTGCGGTTGATTTTCATTGGGATGCGATGCAGGCAGTTTGGGATTTTTGGAAAAACTTGCGATGCGCCATCTTACTGCACCACCAACATTCCTGCTCATCATGTGAATTTTAGAATAGTAATTCTATGCACGAAGTAGTTTTGTCATTGTTTATGAGATATGTATCAAGGTCTCTGAGTTTCTTACAACTATGAAGAATATCGTGATACGGTATGATATCGGTAATCTGTGAACATCGAAGTCTCATCGTTTTCTGACATTTCCGTGGAATGATTGTCGCACTGATCCTATCATCAAAAATCGATTCTTGATAAGTTGAAAAATTTTATGTTCTATTTTATCAGAAATTTTCCTATCATCGAACCATTATAATTAGCATCTGCTGCTCATTATTTAGCAAAAATATTCTTAAAATTAAAATTGTCATTTATTGACAAAATCTCATTAAGAAATTGTCCATTTGTCTAAATTTCCAAGCAGTTAGACTTTAGTTAAACTAGGTCATAAATTAATACCGATCTAAAGTCGAAAGTAATATTCAAGGGAAAGAACTCGCTTCGATAAATGGAGATAAGAACGAACTTCTGGTATTTATTGAAAATGTAAAAAAGAATAAATTAGACAAATTGCATCGAGCTCTGGCGCAAAAATAAGATATTCAAGTAAGTGATAATCGATATCACAGAAATCTATAGATATTCTACAATTTTGCATGATATCACAAAATGATTTAAGATTTTCAAAAATACATAAAGGCACCATAATCTTCGAGGTTCAAAATTTACTGTGAAACTTCAATAAAAATTGAACAAAAATTTAAAAAAATAAACAAATATCTAAGGCGTATGAACTTCGATTTTGAAAATTCATAAATCAAAACTTCAAACATCCTTGATAAATAAATACCTGATAAAATTATAGGGAAAATTAAAAATTCTCGTTATTCATCCAAATCGAAGGGGTTATTGCTGGGTGTTTTTCCCTTTCCTGTCGGTTTCTGTCTGGTTGGTGGAGAATCAGAATCGAAAGGATTCGTGGATTTTATTGGAGAAGTCCGTTTGGTGTCAGAGACGAAAGGATTCTTCTCGTCATCGTAGGTTGATGAACTACGAGAGGTCGAGTGCTGAAAATTGATTTGTAAAAATGAGGTAAGTTCCAAGAATTTTATGAATTATAAAGATCTAGGAGATTTTGATTGAATGGCTTCGATGTAGATATTTTGTCCAACAAATAGTGTCTCTTAGAAGCAATTCAAAAATGAAATCGATTTTAAGATTCATTGAATTTTTATAAGTCGGAATATACTTGATTTGGTGGGTTTATTGTCTTTCAAGAACATTTCATAGACCTAATAATTTTGATTTAGAAATAAATAAATCAAATTAAAAAATCTACCTTGAGCCGTTTATCGTTGTCATCGGAGAATAATCTCAAAGAGAGATATTTGGACAGAACGTCGATGGGTCGAGCAGCCTGCTCGATTTCGCTCTGGAACGAGTCGTAGTCGCCGATTGGCGCGGGACGCTCCGAATCTCTGAAAACAATATTATTCAAATTATGTTTTTTTTTTAAATATGTTACACGGTCAAGTCATAAAATTCTGTTAAAACTTCCAAGTTGGTAATGCGAACATTAGTGAATTTGATAAAGTATTCAATTCCACGATTATATTTTAAAGAATGACCAGGAATAGTGTATAAAATGTAGTTTCCCAAAAATTGCATGATTATGTTTCAAATTTAGATCAGTATTATTCATCGAAAAGACATTTGCTGTCGACTCAAAACTTAAAAATAGTACAAAATGCAATAATTACTATTTTCGGATAGTATGTTCAAAAATTACCTAATTGTGCAGGCCGGGCATTTATCGATATTTTCGGTGTAGGACTCGAAGCAATGGACGTGGTAGCTGTGTCTGCAGAGGAAGTGTACAGAGGGTAGTTGGAGAGTCGTGTCGCACGCACTGCACTTGCTCACTTGGAGGACTTGAGCGCTGAAAATATCACTATCATTCAAAATTTAGGGATTCTTAGGTGAAAAATGAGATCAAGTAGATATTTTTTATACCATTCTCTAAATTAGGCAACTAAAATATCAATAGTCAAACCTAGAAATGGTTAAAAGAAAAGTAATGCAATTGTTTCAATCCTTTTTGATTTTTATCGCTAAATTAGGAAGCTGAAATGTCTTCTTAATTCAAGAATTCAAGATGGAAGAATATTTGTGAACAAATTAGAAGTCACAATATAGAGGAAGGAGGAAAAAAATCATGTGAATATATGAAGGCCCAAGTGAAAGATGGATCTAATGATATCAAATTCTCATTTTTGATTTTTAGAAAATCGATGAACTTATCTAAAATTTGAATAATTTAGGTCTTTTTTAATTTTGATGGTGAAGGTAATAACATTGAACTTCCAATCTCAATAGAATAAAGACAAAGTTTGAAACCTACTTGAATTGCAGCGACTCGGTTTGTCGTTCCATTTCTTGGATTTTCTTTTCGTTTTCTTCGATCGTCTTTTTCTTCGTTACTATCTGTAAGAAAATGATGGTTGGACGAATTTTTGTTGTTAAAATTTGTTTTTAACTTTCAGACAATGATAATTCGAAAATGTTGAAACCACCAAATTAAAGAACTAGTCCGCAACATTGATATAGATTTCAAAGATTCGAGATAATTTGTACAAAAAATACAAATATAAATCCTCTGCAATTTTGGAACAAATCGTTCCTTTTATGGTACAACTCGTCCAGATTTCTCCACCCTCTTCTAACTCCATATAAAAATTTTCGTCAAGTAGTGAATTTAAACATATTTTTAACTATCCATAAAAAATGACCTCATGCTCCTTTTTGCTGAGCCAGTTTGTGATAAAGGGCTTGACGGCGGAAATGCAGATCGAGTTGTTGCGCGAAAGCACGTCCAACACCAGCAGAGGGGCGATTGCCTGATCTCTTTCGACGCTTAAAACCAATTTTTAACTTGAAAAAGGAAAATTGAATATTTCACACGGCCTGGCAAAATTTATCCTTCGAAAAAATAACGAAAAATGCAGAGTGTAGGAAAACGAGAGAAGAAAAGATGATCTCGTGGAGACTTTTCTTAGCTGATTTCATTCCTAATTTCTCTATTCCTTCAAAATAGCGTAGTAGTAAATGGGGTACAATTTTGAAGGATAAGGCTTGTCTTACTGTGATTTTTGAAGAAAAAATAAAATTTCAATTTCCACTTTTTCTACAAGTCGAAGTTTGCAACAACTAATAGTAATCCTTCAAATTAAAAAGATGCTACCTCTTCAAAAATTTCGACAGGCACTCATCGCTGACATTCGGAGATTTGCCCAACTCACAAAGCAACTCATTCCACACATCGTTCGATCTGAAAATTTACTTTTTGAAGAAAAAAATGAAAATAAATTCAATTCTTACTTCGTTTCCTCGCACATTTTGATGGCCTCGTCGAATTTGCTCTTCTTCACGTAGTAATGCAGAAGTTCGGTCTTTCTGAGAAAAAAACGTATATGTTTCAAAGATTTGCATAAATCATTTGTTTTCCTTCTAATAATAGCGTAGTTACTTTCTACAAAATATTAAAAAATTGATAAAAATACAAATCGCTCACCGATTTGTGATCTTTAGAATGTGCTGTACGACAGGGAAGCAGTCGAAGTAGTAGGCGAGTTGGAGAATGTCCAAAGTCGGGTCCTTCCCAATCATACCATTGATTGAGGCGTAACATTCTTCTTCCGTCTGAACAAAATATTTGTAATGGAAGCATGATTTTTATCGTCATTTTTCAGAATTTTCCCCCAGAAATGTAACTCTATATGAAAAAGGATATTCATCGATTGTTTGGTTTGAAAAGCTAAAGCAAAAGATTACTGTAAACCACTCAATTAGAATAGGAACTCTTTGCAATTCTATGAAGTCGAGCTTAATGTGACTAAAATACATTTTTATATAGAAAGGGCAGCATGAAAAATTAGTAATAGTAGCTGAATTGTTTCATTCTAATATTATGAGAAAGAATTTTTTCCCAATGAATTTTATGCTATCATTCCTGCAACTTTTCCAAATTACTATAAAAAGTGAAACCCACAATAATGTTCTCAGCGAATTGTCTGAGCCGCAACTCGATGAGCACGTGCCCGAGGATTAATCGATTCTTGTAGCTGGCATTCTCGATCACTTTCTGCACCAAATCCACATTCGAATTCGAGTCCTTCGTCAGCAGGTTGATCAGCGGCAGCACGTCGATTTCCGGATCTGAACAATTTGAGTATTTGTAATTTAGCAAATGCCAACAAATCAGAGTAGTGTTCATATAAATCAAGGACGAATTTAGCGGAATCTTGAAATATAAACATTTTTTAGAAAATAACGAAAGCTGGCATTTATGAAATTAGTTCTTTGTTTAAAAACAAATGGAATTCGATATCATTATGAAGAATGTAGAATGACCAATAATAGTAAAGATTAGGAGCTAATTTAACTTCGAAATGTATGAAAAACGTGTTGTAATCAAAACCGAACACTACTTTGCAAATATATAATATATATATATATTTTTTTTTTTGAAAAAAGGAAACTTATTATCTTTATGCAAATAAAAATGCATACCTTTCGTCGCCTTATCGAAGATGTTCATCAATAGGGTCGTCGTCTCGTTCGGGTTGTGTTTCAGCAATTCACGACCGTATTTTTCGAGATAAGTCACAATCTGGAAAATTGTTGACTTTTGAAGAAAAAAAAAGGATCAAAATATTATTGAGTTAAAAATCTTAAAGATCGAAAATAAAGGGAGAAAGAATAGTTTTAGGCCAATTTCTCCTTTTCGCGTTCTATGTTCGCATTTTCTAACCACGGAAAATAACCGTGTACCAGTTTGCACCTCCCAGATTAAGGGCCAAGTAATACCTCTTTAGGCGGCAATTTATCGGAGATATATTTGACGGCCAATCTGTAGTTGTGCAAGTCGTCGACTATTGCCGCTACTGCCTGAAAGTGGAATTTTACAATGCGTTAATATCGAATTTAATTTCAAGGTTAAGTTAACTCTGTCTAAGTTCAAAGAAATACAGTTTTAAAAGTTGATGAACTTGGGTTTCAGCTTCAAGAAAGATAACATTGAAAATTTTATTGAAATTGAGCAAATTTGACCTGTTCATGCTCGCCCAGCTGAGTCGCCAAAATCGAAGCATCAGCTGCGAAGCCACCCGTTCGAAGGGTCTGAACATTTAGAGTGAAATTATGTTCTGTTTTGGTTTCATATTTCCTGAAACCTGAAGAAGGCATCAAGGAGATAGAAACATAGCTAATTTCATCAGTCCATTTTGAAACGTAGCAAGGCTTTTTTAGGATTAGCACTTGAATATTTCAAAGTGGTTAATTTGAGAATGAATTGTTAAATAAAACATCAGTAAAAATCCTGAAACCGACCTCAAGCATAGCTGGAACGTCGACATTCTTGCTGGCCGCTTGCTCGCGGACGAATTTCATCATTTTGTCCTTTTCGCCCAGTCGAATGTACGTGCACAGAAGGATGTTCGTGTGTTGCTAGAAATTAAATAATAATTCTTTGCGTTTTTCTTAAAAGAAGTTTCCGATAAATCTTTTCGCGCCAAATTACGTTCATGGTTGTATGAAAAATGACTGAATAAAATTTTCGATCTATTTTTCATCAGGCAAAATTCATTTCATAAACAAAATACGATATTGAAATTGTTTACCTCTTTTTCATTCAAATAAAATTCTATCGATTTTAGCTGATTTTCATCATTCTCAAAATTCGTTTTGAAGTAACCTATCAACTTTTTTCTACTTGAAAAATATCAAGATCGTCGAATTTTCAAAATTTCTACCTGAGTATGTTTATTGTTCGCGTGGAGAGCCTCCAGGTAAATGCACAATTGACGCAGTCGGCTGCCGTCAACGAACTGAATGATAAAAGTTTAAAAAAAGAAATGATAATTTGAAAAAGGCAGGATGCAAGTATGCGAGAGCGCTTCCCAACCACTTCAATGCTTCATAATATTTCACAAGTTGGAGATTTGAAGAATCTTAAAAAAAATTAATTCAACCTTTCTGATGACATAAGAAGGCTCCAACAACCCGATCGTCTCCTTGTACTCTTTGATCGCGTTTTCGTAGTCGCCTTTTCTAAAAAAAATAAGATTTTGAGAAAAATTCAAAGTTTGACTATTTTGAATTTCGGGAAAAACTCTAGCTATGACTTTTCTAGAAAATCGAGGTGAAAACTCACTGATAGAGGTAATCTCCATATTTGACGTGAATCGACCTTAGGTTTTCTTCGTCTTCATTTTCTTTTTGCTTGCTTTTTGCCAATCTGAAATTTGAACATTTAAAAGTGAAGATTTTTGTATGTTTCAAAGAAACGCTTAATCTAGTAGTCTTAAAGTTCATCAATATTCATCCTTTTTTAAAATAAAATAAAGAAAAATCTCACCCGATAGCCACGTCGAATAGGTTCTTCTTGATGAGAAAGTCGAGTTTCGCCGTGATGCTTTTCTCACGCAACTCGTTCAGGGTTCCGTCTGAATTTTAAATTAGTAAGAAAAAGCAAAAATTGATATTTTTGTCTGAAACATAGCATATTTCAAAATAAATAGGCAGCTTGAAAGCCGTGAGATATAGAGATATGAAAAAAAAACATAAAATACCTTTCCTCATTTTTATATTCACTTAAACTAATTTTCCTAAGTTTTGAAATTCAAATAGGCAATTTGAACGCCTTGAAACATCGAGACATGATGATGAAAGCAATATATTGCTCTATCCTTTTCTACACTAGTTTGCTTATGTTAGGTCTTGTGTTTCAATGTTTAACGGTTTCTAAATAACAAACAATATTATTTTCAAGCAGAATGAATTCTTTAAAATTGATGCCTTTTTCAAACAATCAAATTTACCTGATGGTGACAAAACCATAATGATATTCCCGATAGTGAAGAGTCTGCAGAGCGAGGGAAGAGCACACGAGAAGGAAATGTACTGGCCGGGAATGTTGTACACCGTCAACATCGACATGAACTCATTGTGTCTGAAATATCGCAAATTAGATAAGCGTTTCAAAATAGCGATATTTTAGAATGTTAGGAAGTTAGAACGTTGGTCAATCTTATTCCAGCTTTGAGCTTTTTTTTAACAAAAATTATTGATTATTGTAATTGATTAATCATGGTTTGGCAGAAAAGAAATAACAAATTACTGAATAGGTTGCAAAGTCTGCTCTTAGTTTTCTTTTTTAAAGAAAAGATTTAATGTGTCAATTTAGTTCTACAATTTAAAATATAAATCACACACCTTTTAGAAAATATTTTGCAAAATTTAGAAAGAAAACATGTTCAAACGCGTTTCGTCATTCCCCATAACCTTTACAATGATTTGCAAGGAGATTTGAACGAATCAGGCATTCCAATTAAAAAATATTTTTTATGTA
>LIAE01006334.1:178964-193799 GCA_002287525.1 Diploscapter pachys | reverse complement strand
TCCATCCAGACACTGCTCCACGTCGTAGAAATGGATCATCTGGAATTTGAAAAATTATGTTCATTTCGAAATGGAGGCTTAAATGAAACCTTAAAGAATGTAATGATTTTCTCTTATCATTCATATGCTCATCAAAATTGAAAAATAAATTTCAACGGAAAAATTTACACAAGTATTTTGTATTAGAATATTATTTCATTAATAACTCGTTGTTTTCAGAAAACAAAGCAAAACAAAACAACTCGCATCCTTGCTGCCGACGATGAGTCGCGCACTCTTCTCGTCGAACGTCCAACAGTCTTTGCTAGCGCCCATCGACTCGTGCTTGTTCTGAAAAAAACTGACTTATAAAAACGTAATGATAAGCTCTAGACCTCTCCAAGTAAAATTTGAAGTTCAAAACAAAAAAAAAACCCTAAAAATTTGAAGTTCGAAATTGTCCTATAATTCTTGCAGTTTTTAGATCAGCTTACCTTACTAGTAACAGTCTTATTGTCGACAATCACAGAGAAAAGACTCTTCCCAGTGATCACGAAAATCAGCGATCGAAATTGGTGGACCTGGAAAAATTAAGTAAAATCAAGAATTTGTAAGAAAAATTACTTGACTGATGGCCAACCCGGTAATTGGGCCGTCTAACGCGGCATCGCGGACTCGCAGCCATTTGCCTACGTTCTAGAAATTTGCTTATTATTTATTACAAAAGTCAAAATGGCATTGAAAGTCTTAAAAGTCCTTCACATTTATTACGTTTTTGAAGCATATTGAAAATTATTCTTGAACGAATTTTTTGGACAACGACATAACGGACAAAACAAAATAGTTTGAAAATTCATAAACTTTTAAAACCTATTAAAAAGAAAATGTTGAAAATTGGACCTTATCCCTTGTGATATCTCCAGAATAGAGGAACACACTTCCATCCTCACATCCAATGACTGTGCCGGTGAGGGTCGAATGGACTGCGAGGCAGCACACAGAGGAGGACGCCACGATCGACTGCATACGGATCTCGCGCACCGCACGGACTGCAGGTTTTACAAATAATAGAAAACATGTAAAGAGGCATGAGAAAAGTTGATAGCTCGATCTTCATGGAAACCAAATATGTTTCCACTTTTTCGGAGTGAAATATATACTAGATAAGTAGAGATAATTGAGATAACGGAATGACAAGGAGAAATCTTTAGCATAAAACTGAAGAACGATGATGGTGAAAGGAACACTATGGCGACTCCTCCTGCGAGAAGCGCTTCAAAATGTCTTCGGCAACCGTAAAGGTCGGCCTTCGAGACTAACCTCAAAGGACCTAGTGAATACTAGTCAAGCTCAACGCCTAAATGCCTTCCATTCTCCCACCCTCTACGCTAAACCCTAGTAGGCGAGGCATCTTTCTCTCCCTCCCTCCCCTCTTCCACTCAAAAAGAGCTACCTCCCCATTTTCGCGAGAATTCAACGCAGGCTACGATACTGCGCGAAGGGAGGTAGAGACTCTATTGTTCAGAGGCGACTCTGAAAGCACTTCTACTTTCCAAGGTTAGTGCCTGCCCATTCATCTGATATGTTTGAATGAGGAGAATTTTTTGAGAACATGCTTTCGGGGGGATCCGAAGGCGGTATGAATTCCTTTCAGCTTTTTGCCACATTTCGTGTTTTTTCATTAGCCCAATTTATTCAAATTCACTTGATTCACTTATTAAATAACATTTAGCAATTAGTCATAGGCCATTAGCCATTTCACCACTGTAAATCTTTTGATAGAATGTACAGAAAACTTCTGTTTTCGCGATAAGAAGCGAAGAATCGAAATTGCCCACACATTCGTTTGCGGAAATTATTCATGGGAAAGTATTTGAATTTTTGAATTTACCTACCTGAACTCTCGTCGATTTTGTCCAGATCCCATATCTTGAGCACCGAATCGCCTTCTTCGTCTTCCTAAATTAGAATTGTTGATTTGTGAATTCACCTTTCAACTTTTGAAAATAAGAAAAATGTTGAAGAATTTTGAAACTAATCTGAAAAATTTATGAAAAAGGAGAATTCTTATACCAAATATGATTCACATTACAAAAACGTTCGAGTCAACGCTTCATTTATAAATTTTCACAAAAAAATAAAAACAATGACTTACTCCCAGCGAGAACAGGAAATTCCTGGCGGTGTGTAGAGCGGAGAGCTTGTGCTGATATGCCTTCCAGAAGAATTGGTGCAATCGTTTGTGAAGTCGGAAGACACCGCCTCGCGTTTCGCCCAGATAAGCATAATCGCCCTGAGCGCACCAACACTCCACACAGACGTCCTGGAAGAAATACCGTAATTAGGAAACATTTTTATTTTAGTAAGGATTTTGGTATCTAGGGCGAGTTTTGGCAAAATTTACGAGAATTTCCCGCCAAATTTTGTTACTATTCATCCCAGATTCAGAATTTTGAAGAGTATAGATTTCGCACCTTGAGTCCAAGAAATTTTTCGTCCGGCTTTTCGGGGTCGAAGACGATTTGTTTGTCGAAGAAATTGAAACGTCTCCAGCCAAAATCTACGGACATTTTTTCTGAAAATATAAATTTTTAAAGGAAGAACGGGAAAAAAGATATTTCAAGGTTTCAGACCTTTTAAGAAAAAATCTATGATTTTAAAACGGCTATCACGTTTATTTACCGTCGAAAATTGTTCAACTTGAGATCGAATATGTTCGAGGAAGGAATGTAATGAGATAAATTGATAAAAATACATGAAATGATATGTCGATGATTATGAAAATGGTCACTAGAATTGGAAAACGAAATAAATCGAGAATATTACATATTTTAGGAGAAAATCGATAATAAAATGTCATCCTTGAAAATTCTATCTTTGATCGTTGAGCTTTGATAAGTTTGAGAAGAAATTATATCGTAACTTTTAAAAATAAAAAATGCTTTGAAATAACAAAAATTTGATTATTTTAGTGAGTGGTTGTTATAAAATACCGTATATTCTAAAAATTAGCATAAGAATAACAAATATGGTAATTTTTAAATTCAAGTTAAAAACACGACTTATTTGGAGATCATCTTGATGGCGGCGAGAATGTTGGTGCAGACCTCGGAATCGGCGCCGTGCAGTTCGGCAAATCTCGGCTGGATCTCGGCCAGCATCGGCAAGGCCTCCTTCTTTTCCCCCTTCGCGATTAGTACCTGAAGTTTTAAAATATCATTTGAGATGTTTCAAGTTTTAGGTAAAAAGAAACTGAATTAGAAAGAGCGATAACAAATTGTGACTGAAGTAAATATCATCAAGATTTTGTAAAAATATCATCGATGAAATTATACAAGTTTCAGGAAAATAATAAAAAGCAATTTGGAGAAGTTTCGCATTATCATCTGGGTCTTTCTTTCTATAGAAGTTATCTCTAAAAATCCAACAAATTTCCGCATGTTTCAAAATTATTGAACTAAAATCGAGTATTACTAAAGATCATTGAGTAACCTGTTAAGAGAACAATAATAATAATAAAAGCACAATAAGACTGAAATCTACCTGAGACAGCCCATACTTGAGGTAGATGATAGCGATGTCGGTTTGTTGCTGATATTGTGAGTGGATGTCCAACAGCTGCATACCGTAATCGTAAGCCTTGTCAATACTGAAAGTAAATTTATTGGGTAGAGAATAACAGTCAGATATTAAGGTACGAAGTCATACTTTCTACAATATGGTGACACGATTTTCTATAGAAGAATGGTGTGAGATGATAGAAAACGGAAATCATATTGTAGAAAACGTTATGTTATTCCGTCTGTATTATCAAATTGTTTTTTGCGAAAAAGATACTTTAAAAATGAGTCGTCTTGCATTTTCACTTTTCGCTTCCTAAATACGATTTTCATATGAAGGCAAAAATGTAAAAGACTGAAATAAGTTTAAAAGCTCATACTTTTTAGAACCAAGTGCAGCAGCGTAAAGAACTCGCAAAGACGTGAGTCGAAGAACGTTGTGTTTGTGCAGAGCGTCTTCAGCTACAGTGAGAATCTGAAAATTTTCAAAGTTCATAGGAAAATAATTCAGAAATATCTTTAACGACGCACATTGGGTATTGTAACATTCATAAATATTTGAAATGAATTGAACGTCTATGAAAAGTTTGCTATAAGTTTCATCTACAAGTTTTATATCTTTTCTTCATTCAAAAATAATCCTCGAAGAATATTGACTTAAAACAAAAAGTGCATAAGTCTAGTGAAAAATAATTGGCTTTTTTTAAATGACACAGAAATACCAACCTTTTCAGCAATGTTGACCCTGCTCTGTATAGGAATATCCTCTCTGGCCACATGCGCGTTGCCATTCGTCGCACTCGCTTCCGCTAATTTGCACTCTTCCACGTGATCAACAGTTATTGAAGTTTTGCACCTGAAGTATAAAAAAAGTCTTTAAGGTACACTAAATCATGCTTATTTTAACAGACAATGCGCTAAATTTAGGGCAGTCAGGAGGAAGAGAGGAAAGGAAAAAAGAACATTACGCAAAAAAGATAAATAGTAAGTCGCGTTGTTTTCAACTGTTAATAAGCACGACTCTGTAGAGATATGTTTCATAGGATACATTTTATTGATTTTATTTTTAGAGAAATAATTCGCGAGCCCTAAAGATTCGTAGTGGAATAATAACGAAAATGTATTTCGCCACAAAATTGTTTTTAGAATGTATTTTTAAAGTTCTGCCTTTGAAATTCAGCTTTAACTTATAAAAAAAGACCAACTTCGAACAAACAGCCTTGTCCGAAGCTTCTATCCAATGTTTGCAGTTTTGACAATTCCAGGCCTCCATCTTCTGATTCCTCTCTTCGTCCGTGCACCCGACACATTCGCAATCGAATTGGTATTTTTCCTAAAAAAGTTGAAACGAGATTTAGAAAATTTGATTCATATTTATTTTTCAAAATAATTTTGGTATCTTTATGTCATTGCCGATTTATTCATCACCGAGTTCTATCATGAAATAAAAATCCTGATTTTTTTAAACTTATAAAAATAAATTACTAAAAATTCAAAGAAACTCGTTGTACCTTCAATAATTTCTTCCTAACGGCAATAGGTTGCAATTCATCGATGTAAGAATGTGTTGCCAAGTTCAACGATTTCGGTACATCGGATGTCGTCGGATGCAGGCGAACTTTTCGACCGCTGAATTTATAAAATTTGTATTTAAAAAAAATAATATTTGAAATCACAAAGATATGTACGTCGAAAATTTCGCGAAATTGTTAGTATAATCTTTCTGTGTAACATAACTGAACTATTTCTATAAAAATTAATTCGAGAAGTGTTATGTTTAATTGGCTAAGTTATGAGAAAATTAAAACATTGACGAAAATGATACAGGTATGGGCATTTAGAAGCATATTGAAATAAAATGTATAATAAGTGAAAAATACCTGAAAACGATCCTGGTATTGGGGTTGCACGAGTGAAATGCCTTGCTGAGTTTGATACAGAGCCCGATTCCGATCGCAGAACCGAATTCGTTGTTCAGCGCAAAACTGTTTATCGCTACGATTTTGAATAGTCTGAAAATGCACTTTGAAAGATTACTTAGTTTTGTAGCTTCTAGTCCGAGTCAAATGCGCATCAGTTCGAACTTTCATTACAAAAATGTAGAATATTTTTGAAACGTAATTTTAAGTTTTTCCTAAGTTTGATGATAATTATTTAAAGAAAGGAACGCAAGGATGTTCTTGATCGAAATATGTAATCAATTAAAAGCCTATTTTAAAAAGCCAACTTTAAAAATACTTACTTCATAACGATGTCTTCCGAAGCGAATTCCTTAACACTAAAGCATTTGTACTGTTGGAGAAATCCCTCTGCTAGCTCGTTGATTTTGTCGCCGTGGTCTTCCAAAGTCGAGAGAGAACGGGTCTCTGAAAAAAAAACTAAATAAATCATCTATGAAAAACGAAATTTCTTTAGAAAGCTTTCTTTTTATTCCGATGGAAAATTAGTTCAGTTAAGGAGGAAAATGTTGATAAAGAAAACATGGTGAAATTTATAAAAGGTAGAATTTAGAAATTTAGAATATTTTTAAAATACAAAAAATAGTAAAAATAAAACAAAATAATCCAAACGGAAATGTCAAAATTTAGATTTAGGGAACCAAAATTTTGGATTAAAAGTTTTAAAGTTTTGTTTTTCTGAAGATAAAAAATACCCTTGTCTAGGGTGACTTCTCCGAACTCCTTCTTTGCCCAACAGCACGCCAATCGCATCACCAGACGAATTCCGTCATCAGCGATTCCGTCGTGTTTCTAAAATCTTTAAATACGAATGACGACTTACAATTAGACTGAAATGAAAGAAGAAAACTTGGTATTAAAAATCGCAAGTTTTCAGAATTTCAAAAAGCAAATTTGCTATGTTTCAAAACATCTTGAATAGAAATTGAAAAAAAGAGCTCCAGCATTGTATTTGATGGTAAATTATGACAAATTTACAAAGAACAAATCTTCCAACCAGAATGGCCTTGCACTCAGCCTTGTGCTGATTCCAGTCTAACTTCTGGCACTCGGCCCCGCAGTAGACAATCATCTTGCAACCCGTGCACTTGCGCAGTTGGCCGTTACGACGAATGCAATAGTTGCAGTAGACGCCTACCTGCAAAATAAAATAAAAAAACTGAGCCAGACAAGGCTTTCAGACGGTTGCGCATTTTACGACCTTAGTTTTGGAAAATAGCAAAAGAGGATGAAAAGAACGTCGATAACTATTATGAGCGTCCGACAACTTGATGAAAATAAGAAATATCGAATTTTTGTGGCGGAGTATTTTTAAATTAAACTTCTATAATAGCATATAACAAGGTAATGGACATATAAAACTTTTGAAATATTTTCAAAATGATTTAATCAAATTCTAAAATTTGTACCTGTTGGACAGACAAAGCCACTGCAAATGCTTCCTCTTCTAGCGACATTTTTTATATTTCTGAAAACCATGAAAATTCGAATTTTCTTGAAAACTCCTCAAGGCATCAAAGCGGATGAAACGCTTTAAAAAAGCTTGAACAATATTTTTAAGGAATAACATTTATAACAAAGTAAAATCAACAATCTTCTGATAACAACATTAGCATCTATCGTTTTTTGTACAGACACGGCTTCAAACTCAACCCGAACGGCTTTTTGTTTTCGCATTTCGCAGTGGATTTAGAGAATTGCAACATCACGAAATAATCGTCCACGGTTTTCTGAGAATTTCATTTTTAAATTTAAAAAAGTCCAGAAAAACAAAAGTTGAGAAAGGAAATACAAATTTCACCACAAAATCATTAAAGAATCACCTTTTCCGTATTCTTGAATCCCATTTTCTGAACGGCATCCACGAACAGTTTAATATTCGTAAATCGACTCGAGACTTCAGCGATTTTCAGAACGCCACTGAAAAAATGGAAAATTATCTATGTTTCAAACGAAGAGTATTATCGTTTCTCAAAGCTAATTGCAATACAGGAAATTTTCTCCCAATCCTCCTGCATCAGTCATCAAAAACGTGCATAAAAATAGCTTTGCGAAAAATTGGCAGGAAAGTCACCAACCCCATTTTGAGCGTCCTGTGTGCCTCCCGGATGTACTCGTGCAGGTTCGTGCCCATAAGGGATAGGCAGAAAATGGCTATGTCCGCGGAATCGCTTTCCACGGGCAAATGCGCCATATCGCATGCCGTCACGCGCTCGTTTTGCGACACCAAGTCGAACGAGGAAATCTGAAAATTTGAAGATTCATTTTTGAGGTGTTTCCGAAAATTCTTTTAAATGGTTCAGAATAACGAAACTTAGTATTTTGAGAATCGGCTCTAATCTCGAATAAAATAGGCATGAGAATTAAATTTTAAATATAACCCCCGAAATTCTATAGACCTGAAGGTTAACGTAAGCTTCAAATAAACGCAAAACGAGTGATCAAAACTTGAACATTTTGCGACCGTACCAAATGCAATTCAAGTCACCTTCTCAAAACTCGATCCGCAGAAAATAGTTTTTTTGCGGGTCGAGTTTTGAGAAGTCGGAATTCAACAATATTTCAAATAAAGGATAACAATGACCTGATGCAAATGTCCGGCAGCCTTGGCGATCTTCGCCTCCCCACACCCCAAATCGAGAACGATCTTGCCGCTCTGCTTCGCCAACCACTTGATGATCTGGTGCAGCGGGTGATTCGGCCACTTCGCTGCCTTAATTTGGAAATTCAACCTAACCCTTATTCACTAAAATATCGACTAATAGGGCTCCTTTGAAACATTTCAATTGATGCCATTAGAAGGGTCGAATAAGATGATGCATATCATTTATCTTTTTCAAAACGAGAATTTATCAAAACTAAGTGAAACTTATATTATTTAATTTTTCGAAATGGAAAAAGTAGGCCGAACCTGTTCCGCGAATCCGTTATGATAGCACTGAAAGGCGTCGGGATCTTTCTGGAAATATTCCATTGAATCGGCGCCACTCATCGTGTACATCATTTCGTTCAGATATCTGCAAAACTCTTGATATTTCAAAATACGTTTGAGCATTCCTAAAATATTGTGAAATGAGGTAATTTGATAGTATTGTTTACATGATCAAAACAATCAAATAATGAATAACAAAACTTATTTCTTCTACCATATTGCCAAGTATTTTCTCCTCTGGCTTATTGTAATTTTAACTGTTTTCTGGGAAATAGAAAGCGAATAAAAGAAAAATAAATAAAAATACGATGGGTCTTCTAAAATAGTTTTTGAGGAAAAGAGAAAAACTAAATTTTTACCTGAACCTGCCGGCCTTCATGCGTTGCTGAGCTTCTTCCATCGAAACGACCGCCTTCATTTTTGGCTTCTGTGGTTCCTCTTCCTTGACGACTTTCCCCTGTCCGCTCTCAGACTCATCGTCATTTTGAGTTTCCTGAATGAAAATAATTGAAAATACGAATTGAAAAGCACGCTTTTCAAAAGATTTGAAAATTCATTGAAACTCATTCAAAATGCTCTAAATTAGGAATTTTGATATTGGGTTTGTTCTAATAGGACTATTTCAAACGTTAATTGGAGAGTAAGTTTCTTATACATTTTGTAGATGAATTGAAAGTTGTTCAAAATATTAGAAATTAGTTGATAGAAATTTCAAAATTACCTCATTCTGTTTGTTCTTTTTCTTCTTATTCTTTCGTTTCGCCTTATCTCCGCTTTTCTGTCCCGGCAATTTCTGCCCACTCGCTGCAGCAGTAGCCCTCTCCTCTGCAAGTCGCTTTTTCTTCGCCAATTTCCGAACTTTATTCCGCCAGGGGCGTTTCTGGAATTTTTTATCTTCTTTTATTTATTTTGGTCAAAATTGGCTTTTCGATCAAGCAAAAAAATGAATTGGACACCGTTTTGTTTAGTCGAACGATTAATGCATAATCCTAGGTTTCTCCATTTGCAATTCACGAAAAGTAGACTGAAGCCCTTTCATTAATTTTAACGAGTTTCGATCGTCTATCAAAATAAGGTAACCTTCATTCACTAAGAATAATATTTGACCACCTGGGATTCTAAAAAGAAACTTATGATAAGTTTCACCTAATCGCTAAACATCATAGCTATCGTCAAAGTCAGCTTGAATAACAGCTCAATTAAAAAAAAATACAAGTCTAAAAAAACGAGATGTTTCATTGAATCGTCAAAATTCTTGAATTTTGGTCAAGTCAATACAAAAGGCATTAAAACTAATAACAATAGAAATTCAAAATTTTGTTAAGCTTTTATTCCTAACCTCTTTCTTTTCTTTTACGATGCCACCATCAGATTTCTGAACAGTTTTCGACGCCTCAGCGACTTTTTGAGGTTTCATTTCTAAAAATCAAACTTTTTTTAAACAATCAAATCTTTCAAATTATCGAACTAGGCTTTCAACCATTGAATGAGTTAGTTTTCAGCGAAAACTCAAATAACATGTTTATTCTCGTCTAACAAAGAAAACAACATCAACAATTCGGTTTTAACGATCGTATAAAATCTGAAGCAGAAATATAACGAAATGAATTAGAATTTGATCATTATCGTTCAAAATATTTGAAAAATCAAATAAATTGAACGATAAATGTGAAACTAACAACAAATTTTATTTTTAAAAAAAATATTGTGAAGAAAAAAGATTTTTAAAAAAATAATAAAAGAAAATACGTTCCTTTCTCTTTCCAGTTTACCTTCTGTCGGTCTTGCCCATTTTGCGTTTGCCGGAAAACAGATGTTTGGGTTTGAGGTCGTAAATGTGCCTGAAAATATGATTTATTTTAAATAAAATTGAAGTCAAATTTATCTGTAGCTGTATTCTTTGCTCGATTACGAGCTCAAAATCAAGTGAAAATAAAATTTTCTAATGAATACACCCAAATAACTTTTATAAAACCTCATCATTCATGATCTAAATAACGAGGTTCTATAAAAGTTATTTGGGTGTGTATTCATTAGAAAATTTTATTTTCACTTGATTTCGAGCTCGTAATCGAGCAAAGAATACAGCTACTGAGTTTAAAATATCAACCAATTTCACAACATGTTTAAACCAAATTAAGCAACAAAAAATAGAAAAGTAGTTCAAAATCACCGTACCTGTCGGCCTCGCCTTTCCTGGCGTCGCGCTTGAAACCCTGCAAAACCTTGAGACGCAACTTCGACGCCTTGTCGCGGGTCTGAAAACGTGGAAAATTAGGATTATCAGTGGAAGAAGTATAACGCTAGCTTGCTATTTTTTTCTCCTCATATTTCAGTGAGAATTAATAAAAATTTGGGAGAAATTGGAAAAACAATCAGTTTCAATGACTTGCAAATGGTTGGTTGTCAATTAATTTCGAAACATATCTACCTCGGATTTTCTCTAAAAATGACGATTTTAAATATACCTTCTTGTCCGGAATGCCGATTTCGTCTCTGGGCGCAGGCCTGTTTGCAGAGAGACTGCGAGACCTGCCGACTTTGACCTTCTTGCCCAAAGGTGCCTTTGCCATCTGGCCTTGCAAATTCTTCATTCTCTTAGGATCCACCTGAAAATTGGAGATTTAGATTTGTGTTGAACTATCTGGTTATGTTGCAATCAAGTCAGTTTAGATGAAATGGCGTGAAGAAACAATACGTGAAATTTGTTTGTACTAGACTAACAAACATTTCACAATGAAATTTCTATCCTCTTGAACCTTCAATGGCTTTGTTATCTGTTCACGCTTTTCATTTTAGCTACAACAATGTGAAAATATCAATTGACGCGGTATTCTTAGCATTGTGCACTAATAGGATTTCCTGTTTGGAAAATTGGAATTTAGTTATGTATGTTTCAATGAATATAGATCTAGTTGAAAGCAATAAGATGACAGTTGTATAGTGGTTCTGATTTGTTAAATAATCAATTTTTGAAACCTTTGAGAAGACTTGAGAAATTTCGAAACGCAGTTCCGCGGTTAAACGGCATGAGGCGATATAGTATGTCTTATCAAAGGACGGAAAGAAAGTATACTATTTTCCCTCTCGATAAGACACACGATCTCGTTTCATGCGGTTAACCTAAGTTCGAAATTTCCCGATTGTGTTTGGAAAATTCTCACCTCGACACCTAAATCCTCCAGATCATCGGTGAGTCGGCTGACCGATCGCTCGCGCTTGCGCACGTTCGTTCGAGAGCCACTGCGGCCCTGCAAATTGAAAATCTTCAAATGTTTTACCTCTTTTTCTCAACAATAATATTTAATGTTTCGAAACATTTATATCATATCTGAAGAAAATTAACGAATTGTTCGAGACTGAAACATATGTTCTCAGTCAACCAAAAATGTCTATTTTTCATGAGTAGTATCAAAAATTCCAATATTTCATCTTTCTATTAGCCTTATTGATTCTAGTTCACATCAACTTCAAACAATAAATTTATTAAAAAATAGAAATAAATATTTACGGCAGTTTTCTTGTTCTCCTGACTCTCGAGGGTGAGCAGCTTCTCCTTCTCCCTGATCTGCTGTGCCAACTTGAGTCTTTCCTTGGTCTCCTCATCATCGCTGTCCAAATCCGAGTCGTATTCACCCGCCTTCTCCCGAAGCTCCTCTTCCTCCAACAGGGCTGCCATTTTCTGAAACATAAAGAATAAAACTTCGAATTTTGAGGAAACGTTTTAATTAGTCTTACTTTTCTGGGAAAATGGGAACTTTTTCTAACAGTTTCGAAGAAAACACATGATTTTTTCTCGCTTTTTGAGGAAAAAATGAAATCAACTTAAGTTTTAAGAGGAATGATAAAAAATTGATAGGTTTCATGGATTATATTAACTTGAATTTAAATCGATAATTATTACCTAGAATGAAAGTATTTTCGGAATTTGTCAAAATGCTTTCAATGATTTCTATTTTCAAAAATGAGAAAATGAAACTGTTTCATAAAAAGTATATAATTTTGGCCAGAATAAAGTTAACATTGCGATGCTGTTGCGGGTTTATTCATTATCTCAGATGTATGTATTAGAAGATCTTTGCATATCTTTACTAATTTCACCCTACGATTAACCGATGTTTAGAATAAAATGTATGTTTCAAAAGAAGTTTACATTCAAAATGCCCAAGGACTAATGATCCTGGAGGAATTGATAGAACTCAAAAAATAAAAAAATGCCCACCTGCTCAATTTCGGGGTCGACGAAATCGGCTAGATTGTGTCCCTCCCAGATCTCGGGGACGACGTCGTACTTCTCGTCCTCGTTCTTCAGCATATAGTTCTTCTTCAGATCCAGAATGTACTCGTCCTCCAGCTCCAACTCCAACTCACGCTCCAATTTACGAGTTGCTGAAGATTTCAGAAAATAATTTTTGAGATAGGCTTCAAAAGTTGAGTAATAAATATTGATATTCGTTTTATAATATTAAATGGTTTAGGATGTTTTTAAAGGAAATAAAGAAAAATGGACGAATGTTAATGCCGGATCTAGATTACAAAAGGGCGGTTTCTTAAAAAATTCTTTAAAATCTCTAGTAGGTTACAAAAAGTCATTCTATTCAAGCAATCCTCCTCATGGATAGTGACACCATCGTATTTGAAAAAATGAAGAAAAAACATTGAAATGCCAATTTGAAGAAATGTATGTTTATACAATTTTATAAGGCGTGGCTAATTCTTCTAATATGTTACCAGGTGCAATTCGATGAAACTTTAAAATAATATTTTAGCTCAAGAGTCAAAAGATGAGCTCACCTTCATCCCTCATGATCTTGTTTGTGCCGACCTTCGTTGCGTCGCCTTGTCCCCGAGAGGCTTTCATGCGCTTCTCCAAAACGACCTGCGGAACGTGAGGGGCTCGCACCTAAAATTTAAATCAAAATTTTGGATCATGAAAAGTAATTTCTACAAATTTGGAAACAAACGCAAAATATAAATTTCGAACTAAATAAAGAAGAAACTTGAATAATAACTTTTGAAAAAGCGTGTTTATAAACATACATTTTTACGAAAGTAGCTTAGGAAAAAGAAACATGGAAAAAAAACCTTTATTACCTTATCATCCCTGGGAGTGGGGAAGGCGACGAAGAGCCTGTTGAGGATGGAATCGTCCGTGGTCGAGGCCTTTTTCGACTGCAGTTTCGCCTCGACTCTCTGGGCCAGAAGCTCGTCGCAGGCCTGGAAAATTCAACTTGAAAAATTGTTATTTTCCTTCATCAAAGCTATTTTTCTTCGAAATGGGCTAACTTTCTGAAAAAAGCTAGAAATAAAATCCCACCTTATCCTTAATTTCCATGACTCCGTTTCCATTGATGGTGGACATCTCCATGATGGGGATGTTTTCCTTTTCCAATTTCTCCAAAACTTCGCGCTTCTTTTGGGAAAGCTCATCGCGACGCAGAATATCAATCTGAAAATCAAATAAATTTTGAAAGAAAATAATTTATAAAATAGAAAAAAAAAACTTTTGAAATGAATCGTTTTTTTCTAAGAAAAATAATAACCTTGTTGAGTGCAACGATGACAGGTTTGTTGGAGAACAGAGGGCGAATCGTGTCGAACAGATGGACCTGAAATTGATGCATTTTCATGTTAGGCTAATTTTCAATTGGTTGATAAGTGAACTCAAACAGGACTGATTCTTTAGTCTTCAAATTCATATATAACATGGTTGAAATTTACAGAAAACGTTAGCTTCGCATGAACACACAAGTGATTGCAATAAAGAAGGAGAAAATCTTGTTTTTTCTTTGAATTTTAATTCCATTTATATCTGAGTAAGTGAGTTTTATCAGAAGTTTCGATTCTTCAAATCATTTTAAACAATTTAAACCTCCATAGAAATTTTTTTAATTTCATTGTTTGTCAAAGTTAATTTTTAAAAATCGTGCCTGTTCCTCGATGGACTTGTCGCACTGTTCGGAGACGTCCATGACGAAGAGAATGGCCGCTTTGAGGTGGGCCAGAGCCGTGACGGCCTGCATCTCGATCGTATTTCTCTCCTCCAGGGGCTGATCCAGAATTCCCGGAGTGTCGATCACCTCAAAATCATTTTTTGTTTTGAAAATTTAAAATAGTGCAAATTGAGTATGTTTCAAAAATTTATTAAAGAGAGGAAAAGAAGCAGGACTTTGATTTGATAATTATAGCATCTTCAAAAATCTCCAAAATTGCTACCTGCCACCTACGTTATTGCGTATTTTGAAAGTAAAAACTTTTCATATTTAAAAGTTTCACGAAAATTGATGAAGGAAATATTTTGCTATTTCAAAAAATCTCGTATTTTACCTGCCATCTGAGTAGTTTGTAGTCGAGATGGCCGACGTAGAGAGCCTTGGTGGTGAAGGCGTAGGGCTGCACCTCAACG